>JAGVVM010003281.1:0-10855 GCA_019149425.1 Psidium friedrichsthalianum
AATTATAAAGCATTAAGAAGCCATATTATATAATTACTCATAACAAAGTTCAAAGGAATATCAAAGAATTTTTCGTAATAAAAATTTTACCCTACTAGTTCTAGAAATAAAACCGAAATTCTAAAAGTCAAGTCATAAAAATAAGCCATCCACCTAAAAAAAATCTAGAAGTGGAGCCATCAAGAAAACCGGCCCAAGGAAAACAAGAAGATTCTAATTTTAGAGCAAAAACAAAAAAAAAAAGAGCAAAAAAACATTCAGCCAGAGAGGAAAAAAAAAAAATGAAGGAACATATAGATAAAACAAACAAAAAACAACAGAGCAAAACAGAGGTAACTTTGATTTATTTTTAAACATAGAGAATTTTCAAAGAGAGGTTTTACGTTGATTCGCTTTCAGAATATCGAAAGTTTGAAAAGTGTCATTAACAGAAGTCTGCACACAGAAAACCGAAAAATAGAGCTCGGGATAACAGACAACGAATGAAGTTTGAGCAAGGCAACTTTCCGAGAGGATGCGCAAAAGTACAAACAAACACGAGAAAAACAGGGTCACTTTGATTTAAAAGGAATTTTCTAGTTTTTTCGTTGATTCGCTTCAAGAATATCGAAGGTTGAAGTCTTACGAGTACACAAGCAAACCGGGAGGACAACGCCGGACGACCCCGAGCAGTCGATTTAGGCGTGTAGGAGCGAGATCAGAGAAGCAAGCCAATGAGCAAAAAAGGTCTAAAAAGTGAAGCAAACCAGCAACCGTAGATAAGAGGAAGGAGCAAAGTGTGCAACAGAGATGAGGTGAGCTCAACAGAAGATTTCCAGCAGAGGCCGAAAGGAAATGAGCCAGCAATAGTAACGGGAACAAGCTTCGGCGAGTAGAAGATAAACCAGCAGCAGTCAACGGAGAGTAGAAAGAAGAAGATGCAGCAATAGATGGTTCACAGGCAGAGGCAGCCAGCTGCCAGATTTCAATGGCTACCCGAAGAAGGAAAGAGCAAAAGAAAAGAGAGAAAGAAAAGGAGCCAACTGCAAATCCTACATTAATGCGTGAAACAGTGGAATAGTGGCTCTAATCATGGAGTTTTGTTTCATCTGCATGGACTCAAACGTGTATGCATGTAGGGCAAAAAATTTCGGTTGGAATGATGGGAGTTTGGCTCACTTACCTTGGGAACTGGGTTCAGCAGATAAGGGAGAAAGAAAAGAAGGAAAGTAGAGGGTACGTGGGAGTTGGAGACTTCAAGTTTCAGCCGAAATTGCGCGAGGGAGGTAAGTCCAAAAACTTTTATTTTTCTTGTCCCATGTGCATGATTTTGAGGACGTCACATGAGGATATATTCCATTTTCTGTGAACCATCACCTTTAGGTGTGCAAATCATTAGAATCGGTTACTTCTCAACCATATGTTGTTCATGTATCCCTTTATGAATTAATACGCAATCACCTCCTTTGGAAGTATGATTGCGCATTAGAACAGGAGATATCCTACCACAAATGTGAGATTGATATTTCTTAAATTTCAACCAAGTGTGCCACTTTGGCGGTCACAACCTAATTGAATTTTTGAAACTCTCTACACCAATGATATAATTTCGTATCTACACTCACCATGTAGACGTGATTTAAACTGACGATATGGACAATTCTCATTAAAATCACAAATAGTGCCAATAGCATTGCTTTATGTATCGTCAAAATTTTTATACATGATTGTACTTGATAGTACTACTACACTTCTTATATGTGGTCATTAACATGTGAGCCAACCTTAGTATTTCTAGCACCATATGAAATATACGAGAAATGACAAAAAATGCCCCTAATCATGCACTTATATTATGCATTTTTCAATATCTTAAGGGCTAGATTTTTTTAAAAAAAAATATACCACAATGTAGAGAATTTTCATATGAGCATATGGGTGAAAAAATCACCACAAACTGACCTTCCATGCCGCCCTCATGCGTCGCCAAAATGACAATGAAAAATGGTCAATCTAGGTCGGCTCAACGGGTTAGGTTGGGTCAATGGATGATTTTGACCTGGTCAATGGTCAACGGTGATTGGGTCAAATTGGTTAATGTCGGCAGCCCGCAGACATCATATGACGTCAGCGGCCCCTCGCTACCTTACTAGGTTGTAACATGGTGCACAACCTGGGCTCACCCCAGCGTTGCCTCAGCGTGCGTGTAAAGCATGTGCCTAAGGCGGTGCCTTAGGGGCGCACATGGATGCGCATCCCATGACACCATGGAGGTACGTGGGGGGTGTACGGTGTGGCGATGCCTCTTTCGGCAGCGAGCCACCCCTCGAAATGCTCGTCTCAATGAGTAGAATCCATTCATGCAATAAAATTCAAGTTTCATCCTACGAAATTTACGAAAATAGAAAAAAATGAAACATTTCCAAACCCAAGCTATGACGGCTCATATACTAGTTGTTTGGCCATTGAAATGGCGTTTGTCATCACTAACGACACTCAAGGATCACCGTAGTCGAGGCCTAGAAATTAAACGGTCATGGAAACAAGTTTGCGTACCTGATTTTGAATCTATCATTTTTCTCCTGTGAAATTCTGGACGATTCGACGCTGGGACGCTTCCCCTCTATTGCTCTCGGACAGCCTGGCATCGATGAGACCACCTTTCTCTCACTCTCTCTCTCTAGGACCCTATGAGAGGATGCGACTTTATGAGGTGGAAAAAAGTAAGGGTTAGAGGGGGCTCCTAGCCTTTATATAGAATTCTTGCTAGGTTCTCCCATCATGGGTCGGGCTGAATTTGGCTCATCCCCACTAACCAGGCTCATATTCGACCCATTAAGAATCATTAAATTCTTTCTTTATTAAATTCATTCGTAAACGGTAAATTAATTTCGTAAAACGATGAATTACATTTTATTAATATGAGCTACATTAAGAAATTCTAATAGACATGTCAAACAAGTGGGTCGGGTCGTAAATGATCCAACTCAAATTGACCCATTAACCTGTTTATAATCCATTTATGCGTAGTGCAAATTTCTTGACTTATACCTGATCTATGTTATTAAAACACTTCTATATTTATTCAATCTATGAAAACTTATTCTATAATTATATTAAATTACATATCATTGCGGACAATTTTATATTTTTATTTATTTTTAATTTAAAAAGATATGATTTTTTTTAATTTATTTTCTTTATTTTCTTCTAAGCGTCTAAGATTCAGAGTTTCCTGAACCAAAAAATAGTCATCACTTCTCTGCCGCTATTTTCCGGCCGGGCAAAAAAAGAAGAAGAGAACAAAGTTTCATGTCCGAACTATTAGTGAGGAAGATGCATTCGATTAAACTTGCTCTTTTCGTTGCACCATTTCGAGGATTCACTACCAAACTTTAAGTACTGAGTGTGTTTAGCATCTTTACGCTTTGAAGCGGCGCCGCATCTACTTGAAGAACCGCATACATTTATATTAAGATTGGCGTACAATCAAGTCGAAGTAAAATGTAAAGTGACAAGAAAAGAAATCAAGACACGAGATTTTATCATGGTTTACTCTTAAACCAGGGTTACATCTAGTAAATGATTTCACTATAATTAGCACCACATACCTCTCATTACACCATTCATTTACAAGTGAAAAAAGAATATATATAACAATAGTTATTCATGAGTTCAAGGCCAAAAAATTATGGCTTAAATCATAAAAGCCTTCTGGTATTTATGGGGCGTTTCCTCCTTGAAACCTCCACTGGGGTGTCTCCTCTGAACCCCTCGCCTGCTTAGCGTGGAGTCATGTACTTTCTTATCATTAGAGAGTATAAAATCATATCCCAACAATTCAAATCTAACAGCTTAAAATTTTAGAATAATATATCATTGTGGTTGACAATTAATGACCCGGATCTGGATTGGTAATAATAGTTAACGTGCCATTTCAGACACATTATTGGTTATACTGCAAAGCTTCCCTAGATCGATCTACCCCCAGTATTCTTTAACGCCATTAAACAAATTATATTCAATGTGGAGCCAATATGATCAATTGTTTACATAAATTCGGTATTGTTAGCGTTAAATCAAATATTTTCTTTAGGTCTCCCCTTACCATCTTCTTTAATCTAACCACATTGGACAAGGCATTGTCCCCATGCTGACCCGCGTGGGTGTACGTAGCTGTCCATGTCTCAGCGAGAGTTTGCTAATTAATTTTTTGAGCCACCATATGAGTTGTAATCTTCTATATTCAAAGTGCTTGTTTATCCCTGCAAGAAAGAAGACAAAATCAGCTTGAATTATTAAATAGATATATTATATGTTATTGCAATATGTGTAAACCATCACATTTGAGGAAATGAATAAAACGCGCACACACATAAGTCCTTACACCTCTTAACGGGTGCCCCATGCCACTAGTTAATAATTCTAACTGTGACATCCTAAAATTCAACCCACTCTCGGAATTTGTAATAGAATGGATGTATTTCATTGATGCATTGTAGTTAAATCTCATTCGGAATTGATAATTTTGAGATGACTAACCAAAGGGGAATGGCTAGCTAGGAACTTAAGTGCGTGGACCTAATTGCAGGTCGATACGCGTAGCTCCTAAAAGCCGCTCGTTAGTCTGAGTATTTATTTGAGTCACTATCATATGCATGTGGCCACAAATTGGATTCCAAGCTTGTATAATCGAGTTTTTACACCACTCTAACGAATGACCCAACTAATTTATACTTATTTAACAATAGAACGACGACTACACGCCAGCGGAAGCTCGCTTATAACGGATGTCCTTTGCTGTCCACTGTGAACAACTTGCACTTCGAAATTGATAAGGCCATAACTCACTCTACCGAGCTTCATTTCAAGCCATCTTGTAGTTCAAACGAAGCTTATTTGACATACTAAAAAGTCCTAACATGGCCAACCCCAAACGACAGCTGAAAAATGAAGATATCTGGCCTTGACGTTTACTGTTCGCGTGGGAGTGTAGCGCACTAGAATTGAAAATTTGTTTCGGGCAAGCCAAAGTGTCAAATTAATATCCGTCAAATCCTATGGCTTCCCAACATCCTAAATTTTCATTCTTACACAAAAACGCAGCTTAGAAACTCCTCGAACGAACGTAGCAACTCAAACTCGACATAGATCCAAAATTGAGTCCTAAATCCGAAAATCACTTTTATGGGAGGAACGAGAGGTACGAGTACTTACCAAACATTGCTAATTAGTGTCAGGGCAGCTTGCTGAGGCACATGGCTTGGATATGTGGAAAATCCCTTTCCTTTCTTCTTCTTTCTTTCTTTTCTTTTTTCTTCTTTTTCGCCTGTTCTTTTCTTTTCTCGAGAGAAGCTTTCGGCCTCCTTTCTATTCCAATCATTTTCTCCTTTATAAAAGCTCTTGGGTCCATCTTTCCCCTTTTTGGGTTCCACCACTTTTATTTGACCAAGTCAAAAAGCAAATATTACAACACGTGTTGAAATTTCGTGCAAGATTTGAGGACAGTTAGGACGTGAACAGCTTTGATCATTAAAAAAAGAAAAGTACAAATGAGAATTTTTTTTGGGTCAGATACAAATGAGATTGATTGGTTGGTTATTCTTTATGAATAGAATATGAATTGATAAAAGAAAAGACTTCCTTGGTTTTTTCTTAGTCCAAGTTTTCAAGTTTTCACCTTCGTCGTGTTGTTAGGCTTTCATGAACCACCAACACAAGGATAAAATTATTTCTTGAGCCACTTCAGACATATGTTGAAAATTTTGTGCCAGATTCAAGGACAGAGACAATCTTTGAGCATTAAGAAAAAAGGAAAGTAAAATGAGATCGTATAATTTGTTATTCTTTATCTATGGAACGTGGCTTGATCTAAAAACAATGTTATTCTTGCGTCTGTTTATTCCATAATTCCAGGTTACCATCACTCTATATGTAAACTATCAAATTTATGTGTGTATATGTGTGTGTTTGTATATATGCGCTTGTTCCTATTAATGAGTGTCCCGTGGCAGTAGCTAATAAAATTAAGCAATGGGAATGGGCTAGGGTTAGGAACTTATAAAGACAAAAACCGAATAATCATTGATATGATGTACATGAGTAATCACAGATCCCTTCCCAAAACTCGTTCACATGTCAAGTGTTCCATTAAATATTGCCAAAGAAATGAAGGTGGTTCAAGGTACGAAGTCGCAATCATTGTGCGGATGAGCGAACAGAGCAACGGGTGGCATGTTCCGGTGAACCTCCGTCTCGCTCTGCCGGATGGAAACAAGCAGGAATTTATGGAGTGGTCGAACAATTTAGAAAAGGAGAGGTGGACCGACATTAGAATACCGAAACGGTCGGCGAGATAAGCTTTTCCCTCACGCAAACTGATAGGCATGAGAAGTCTGGCCTCCGCGTCAAAGGCGTTGTTTTCAGGTCAACTAATATCGTAATTGATCCAATTTCAATTTTCGCCAGGCACCAGAAATTTTTTGAGCTCGTCAAACGGAAAAGTTACTATTTCAAAGTGTCGACAATGGTGGCCAGCTGGCGGAAGAAAGGTCAGCTCTTTGCAGAAGAGAGTTCTTTGAATTGCAGGCAAACCTTCAGCTTGCAAGTTGATCTTGTGTTGTAAGTCAAGTCGTTTGAGATGTCCATAAATTTCCCTTGTAAATTCCCAACTTTTCAATAAAATCCTATGTTTTGTACATTCCTCTGCTCCTTTGCTGTGTTCCACATGCACTTCAATTTCACAGACGAATTAGAATGTCAAGATGAAGATGAAATATCACGACTCGATGCGATTGAATCAGAACGAAGAAAACTCGACGAGTGGATAAACGATCTCATCTTTTTAGGCTCTATTTATTTCATGAAAAACAATCGAATGATTCGAAAGATATTTTCTTAAAAATGATCACTTGAAAATAATTAGTCAATAAAAAATATTTTCGCTATCAACAACAATAGTTTATGTCTAAGCTCATGGGCGATGGAAATATCTTTCGTTTATTCATTTTTTTTATTAGTGAGATAAAATATTATTTTCAGAAAAAAATGTGTTCTCCAAATTATTTATCTTCCACGGAGCAAATGAAACGTCAAGATGAAGTTAATCGGAGCTGCTTGTTTCTATATGAAGACTGCCACCGAACTTCGAGCAATACAATTCTTCGAAACAAACACTACCCTCGAGCCTTCCGCGTCAAAACTCCGTCGACTCAAACGGACAAGTGAGTTCCAATTAATGGAATTTGGAGCCTGAGCGACTTAATTAAAATAACTATGCAGGTTCAACGATTTGATTACATAAGTTAGAAGTTACAAGGACTTGATTGAAAAAAGAAAGACAAAACAAATGCGCAAGTTGAAAGGGGCCAAACTCCACTTTTTACCATTGTGTAAATAAGCATTATGTACTTTATGAGAGAGGTCCACACACATCACTTCCGTCCATCCGCATCTGCTGAATACAATGTGGTCAATAAGGACAGACCCATTATGATTACCACTGAGTCCAACATCAACGTAAAACTTTTTGATTGCTTGTTCCTCAAAATCAATGATTGAGACGCTGACAAATAAAAAAAATTGAGATCCTAATCAATTTCTTGTTCATTAATCTATTCCTCATTTTCAGCATCTTCTCTGTTCAGATCCATGGCTGCCTCTGAAGTGGCCGTTTCACTGGCGTTAGTCTGACTTCATGATCTTCTCTCCAAGTCCGAAGACGTCATCATCTCCAAAAAAAAATAACACACAAAATCTCTAGCTCCATAAGCAATCTCCAAAAGATCTGAAAACCAGGAAAGAGGCCGAGCTGAACGATGACCACAACCAAGAAACTCGGGAAGTTGAGGAACAGCTTCTGCTTTGGGCTCGTGAAGCTGACAATATTGGGAAAATTGTCAAAAAAGTCCTAAACCTATTGCACTTTTACCGATTCAGTCCTAAACCTTTTAATTTTGTTGATTCAGTCCTAAACATTTTACATTTGTATCAATTCAGTCCTAAACCTTTTTTAGGTGTAGATTTAGTCCTAAACCTTCTTTATTTGTGTCAATTCAGTCTATTTGGTCAATTTTCGTCGACTGGCGCTGACATGGACGCTAGTCGGTGTTGACATGGACGCCAGCCGGTCAGTGACTTAATATTTTAATATTTTTGATATTTTGAATTTTTTAAAATATTTTTGCTTTTTTTCTTTTCTTTTCTTTTCTTTTCTTTTCTTCTTTCCTTCTCCCATCTTCTTACTTTGCCTCAGTCATTGTCCTCTGCTTCATCTTCTTCCTCAGTTCCAGCGACGGACCAAAGGACGGGCGACGAACCTCATTGGCCTTGCCATGACCAGGCGAGGCTCGACCTCGCTATGG
This sequence comes from Psidium friedrichsthalianum, assembly GCA_019149425.1. Taxonomy (NCBI): domain Eukaryota; kingdom Viridiplantae; phylum Streptophyta; class Magnoliopsida; order Myrtales; family Myrtaceae; genus Psidium; species Psidium friedrichsthalianum. The sequence goes on from JAGVVM010003281.1 coordinate 8,343, forward strand.
TTGGGTGAGGTCGAGCCTCATGACGGCTGAGAGAGGCTCGCTTTGCCAACCTAGATTTGGGCGAGGAGGAGCCGCTGGTCTGTCGCCATGGCCAAGTGAGGCTCGATCTCGCCCAAATTTGGGCTGGCGAGGATCAGTGCTAGCCCAGATCTAGGCAGATCAAGCATCCCCATAGTGAGGTCGAACCTCATCGGCCACAGCACCGCCGTTGGGAGAGTTTGCCAAGCCTAGATTTGGCTAGGTGAGGTCCAACCCCCGTGTCCACTCTCCAGTCTCTCACAGACTCCCTTGATTCCCTCTCTAGCAGTGTTGTGGATTCAACCTCAAGCTCCGTTGCCGTCCCTGGGTGCCATGGCTAGGCAAGGTGTTGTAATAAATACGAAAAAACAAACACAAAACACGAGAATTTACGTGGTTCGATCACAAAGTGATCTACGTCCACTGGCGAGGCAGAATTCAATTCCACTATATTCAAGAGAGAGAAAGGATTACAAAGTACACAGCTCACTTAACTCTCTCAAAACAAGGAGAAACTTATATCAGTGAAAAAAAAACCCTAACGCAGTATAAATAGTGCCCCCAAAAATTTCGGCCCAACTCTTCGCATCGCGAATTAAATCTCTCTTTTTGGGTGGCACAAAAAAGCATTGGGTATGTCGGGTCGGGTCAAGTCATCAACCGACCCAACCATAAAAAATTCAAGACATATGTAACAAATCTCCACATTGGCTTGAATTCCCAAAAAACAATTAAGAAGTCGAACACATTCTTCTAGCATCCCTAAGCCTATGTGAGCTAGCTCGGTGTAGGAAACAAGAGATGCAACGAAAGAACATATCCACTTCAAAAAACAAAAGTAGAACTTTCATTCACCTCGCCACAAGCTCCAAAAAGGGGCAAAATTCAACCAAGCATACCAATCAAATTCAAGCAATGCTTAAACTTGTTGGTGGGGACTGGCTTGGTCAACATATCAGTAGGATTGTCGGCAGTACCAATTTTCTTTACCATCATATTTCTTTCGGCAACTGCCTCTCGAATAAAGTGGTGCCTGACTTCAATGTGCTTAGTCCTCTCATGATATGCTTGATTTTTACTCAAGTGTATAGCACTTTGATTGTCGCAAAAGACAGCTGAATTGTCTTCCTGCTGGAGCCCAAGTTCCTGAACAAGATTCCTTAACCAAATAGCTTCTTGCACTGCTTCTGCTATTGCCATATACTCTGCCTCTATAGTAGACAAAGCAATCGTTGACTGCAAGGTCGACCTCCAACTAATAGCCGAGCCAGAAACTGTGAAAAGATAGCCAGTCAAAGATCTCCTCTTGTCGATATCACCTGCATAATCAGAATCCACAAATCCCACAACTGAGATACCGTTGGAACTATTTCCATCAAATGTTAGGCCCAACTCTGTGGATCCTTTAAGATATCTAAGTATCCATTTCACTGCCTGCCAATGGATCTTTCCAAGGTGCGCCATATATTTACTCACCATGCTAACTGCTTGCGCAATGTCGGGACGTGTACATACCATAACATACATAATGCTACCCACTGCACTGGAGTACGGGACATGAGACATTGCGACCTCCTCGACTTCTGATTGAGGTGACTGTAGAGCTGAGAGTCTAAAATGTGATGCTAACGGTGTACTGACAAGCTTAGCGTTTTACATGCTAAATCTCTCAAGTACCTTCTCAATATAACTCCTCTGCGAGAGATATAACTTCCCAGCTTTCTTGTCCCTCTTAATCTCCATTCCTAAGATCTTCTTGGCAAGGCCCAGGTCTTTCATCTTGAACTCCTCACTAAGTCGTTTCTTCAAGATCAACACATCTGACATGTTCTTTGCAGCAATGAGCATGTTGTCCACGTATAAGAGAAGATACACAAAGGATCCATCTGAACCCTTCCTAAAGTAGACACAACTATCATAGCTGCTCCTATCATAACCGCTCCTTATCATAAAGCTGTCGAATCTCTTATACCACTGTCTTGGAGACTGCTTCAGACCATACAAGGATTTCTTCAATTTACAAACGTGACCTTCCTTGCCTTCTACATAATAGCCCTCGGGTTAAACCATATAAATAGTCTCATCAAGCTCACCATGCAAAAACGCAGTCTTAATATCAAGTTGCTCAAGCTCTAAGTCAAATTGAGCAACTATGGCTAGCAACACACGAATGGAAGTGTGCTTTACCGCAGGATAAAACACTTCATCATAGTCAATTTCCTCCTTCTGACTATAGCCTTTAGCTACAAGCCGTGCCTTGCATCTAGCATTTTCAACACCTGAAATTCCTTCCTTTTTCTTGAAGATCCATTTACACCCAATAGCCCTATTTCCCTTAGGCAACGGCACCAAGTCCCAAGTTTGGTTCTTGTGAAGTGATTCGAGTTCCTCAACCATAGTAGTAGCCTATTTTTTCTAATTCTGTGCAAGTAATAGCTTTAGTATAAGTAGAAGGTTCCTGAATACCCATACCTTCTGCTGTCATAAGAGCTTAA
>JAGVVM010003282.1:0-10324 GCA_019149425.1 Psidium friedrichsthalianum
GGAAGGTTTGGTATCGACCAGATCCCAATTTGGGTTGAGAGGTCGACAGGTTGCGTATTGTAAATATTGATTTGTTCATATGTATAAAAGTGCGTTTTAAATTGCTGAGCTGTCTCTCTTCTCTACCTGTTCTATGGACGTCGTGTATGGAGGATATCGTTTTTTGCTAGCGCAAGAACTTTGGTTGTTGATTGGATTGATGACGAGTATCCTGGGTCGTCATTGTGATTATACAATCGAGCGAGTGTAAGTTAACAAGGATGTCGCGTTGCTCACCGGGTTCGTGGCGTGATAAATTTTGTGGCTTCTGTATAAAGGGGGTGATATTGGGCACAAAAATCTCCTAGATCCTTATTTCCTTATAGTAAGTGATTGTTCTTTTTGAAGTTGTCATTGTAATTTAATTGAATTACACATGTGTGTTCCTTGTCTATAATATAAGAAAATAGTTCTCCATAGGATAATAAGTGATGAGGGATTTGATCATGATATTCTTCTCTAATTTAATTGTGTATTTAGTCTCCTACTAGACAAGGTAATCCTGCTACAAATTTTTCTTTCAAAAAAGGTTGATTACAATCTGGTCTGACTAGAAAGTAATCAAAATAATCTATTAATTCAATAGTGAGTTTTATTATGAAATATAAAAAGTATAGACTCAAAAAAAAAATTTAGCATAAAAAATTAAATTACAATAATGCAAAACCACCCACAATGGTGGTAATCCGCACTCTAATGGGCTGTGATAAATGTAAAACGATGTAAAGGTAAATATAATGTGACCTTTCCAAGGGTGGTCCGTTCTAAAGGGCGATCCCACCAGTAACTAAATAGAATTTACAATGTCACTTTCCCCAAGGGCGGTAATCCGCACACAAGGGAAGTCCAACTAAGAAATAAGAAGAAAAAAAGACTATTAGCAAAAAAGATCAAACCAACTATGATTTTGTTGGTAATCTTGATGTAATAAGGAAACTTACAAGAAAATGTAATCCAAAAGCGATACATGGCTTACAAGTGGTAATGGAAAGATTGCAAGTGATATGAAAGAAAATTACAGAGGCAGGTTTTCTAGTGAGCAAGAAGAAGCCTTCCTTAGGTGAGGAGTGTCAAGACAGTAGTGGTCCCGGCTTTAAATCCAGTAGGGGTTGTGAATCCTTTGGTCAGCTCTCTTTATAACCTAAGAAATGTGAAAAGCAAATATATTAGGATGAATTTATTAAGGAGATCAGTATCTTCTTGCTAGTTCTACATCACAAATGTTTTCAGATCAGGGTCATATATATGGTGAAGAAATAAGTATAGAAGATTTCAATAAGCCTATAGAAAATTGGAAAATCCCTAAAGTCCATTTTATCAAATCTATCAGCAATCAGAATATCAATTAAAAAAAATCAGATTATACAATCATAACTAAGAAAGAGACGTTCCTCTTTCTAAGTCTTTTGAATCAATTCTTCTATTAAACCATGAATCTCTTAAAAAAAACATAAACAAAATTTCAATTACATTCATATATGTTTAATTCAAGTAGGGATCAAACCTCTCACTAAAGAATCATTAAATACATTAATGCTCTTAGTTCTAAGACATTCACAACTTTTAAATTTTGAAGAATCACTATTGGGAACTATAGAAAAAAGTATGGGCAATGGTCCCATCCATTTCAATTGTTATCCAAATTTTTCAGTATCACTTAATGATAAAAACATCCTTAAATCTTTAACCCTCCAAATTAAAACACATAATTATAAAATAGCCGAAGGGTCTATTCCATGAGCTCTTATCTATAGAATTCATTATAAAGCTATGCTTTCTGCATTTGGCAGAAAATCTTCAAACATAGTCCAAAAGGAGAAACTCTCCTTCTTTAGACTGATATCTCTATAGCTAATCCGGTCATACCTAGATCAATCAATTGGAATGAAATAACTCTACCAGAACATTGGGAAATAGAAAACCAAGTTCCCCAACAAGTTATTAAAAATAATGATCCAACAAATGTGATCCAACATCTTGAAGGAACAGTGTGTGTATATACACCATTCGAGCTTTGTTGTTCAACATCTGGTCATTTGTTCGGACACCATCCCTATGTACATCTTATGTTTGAAACTATCATGTGATTATGCTCAAAAGATTCTGTCATTTAAATAGATGTCTTGACATTGTTCACAATGGTGACTTTCACAACCAAGGTTAACTCGTTCCTACCAGAGGCTAAAGATATTATGTTGGATATAAATTTTTCCTAATTCTCTTTTTATGAGTTGAAAAAATAATCTTCTACTAAGCTTATATATCGATAGCACTTACATTCTATTTACTTCATTTTACTATACAATGTTGCTCGTCAAAAAGAAAAATGAACTTAATCTCTTGCCAATGAACTTAGGCTATGTTTGTTAGTCAAGATAAAAGTCAAAACATGATGAGATTTATCCTATGTTGTGTTTGGTTTCTACTCAGGATGGGATAAAGGTGGATGAAAGGGGAATATAGCCTGGATAAATTATCCCAAAGGGAGGAGGGATAAAAGTGGATAGAATTTCTTCTGTCAGAATATAAAATTATTTTTATGAAGAACAAACTTCTTTAATAAAAAAATTGAAATAATACTTATGTCTAAATTATATTTGAGTTCTAATGTGAAAAAACTAAAAAAAAAATCATTTTCATTTTTATTATTATAATTTTTATTTATATTTTTAACTTCTTTCTACTTTATAAATAAAATTTGTGTGTGTGTGTGTATTTATATACCTAGTATCTCTGTCATCACATATTTTAACTATAACAGTTTAGTTTATTATTTAGTAAAAATCTTATTAAGAAATGATGGAAGGGAGTCAGAATAATTATAAAAAAGAGATTTAAAATGAAAGGTAATTAAAAAATTAAGTAGAAGAACCTAGATTTTAAGTGAACATATTCAAACTTGAAAATGATCTTTCTAATTCTTGAAGAATGAGTGGTAATGAAATTTCAATAAAAAAGAAAAAGAAAAACATCCCCATCTCCTTCTCCTTTGTATATTTAGTTCATGTTGAAGTTTCATAACTCATTTGTAGTTGTTTAGTTCCCAACAAAACTCTTCATAAACGGCGAGAGAGTTGAAAATTCTTCTCCTTCTTAGCTTTCTAGTTCACATAAAAGTGTCACGCCTTGAATCCTAGGCATACAACAACCCTACCAAATGCCTTAGGTCACTAAGGATGATGTCCCAAGCACATCATCGATCATTCTTTTTATCATACAATTACGCGCATGAGGAACGGACGAATATCCCAAATAGAAATAACAACAATAGGACAGTCGGCAGGAAATAGCAACCAACAGTAGCAAAAGACCATTTCATATATATATAGTGTTAACCTAGGGAAGCAAAGACATCTACAAGCCTACTCTTCACGGCTGCTTCCTAGACCATTAAAAAGATACTAGGTTAGGGCTAGGGTTAACTACGGCTTCCAAAAGCTCCATCCAAAAGGGAGCCTCCACCTCCACACTTGATCATAAGCAGTGGTAGTTAGTCGGCGTCTCATGGTCCACCTCATCAGGGTCAGGCTCAAGGTCCACCACTTCCCCATCTAGGGTATCCATATCCGTAGAGTCTCATGTTTGGACAACCGGGTCGTAGTCGAAGGTCCCTCAAACTCCTCGAATGGTTCCATAGAGAGCATCACCATGATGGACAAACCAAGCCTTGAAACAATGGGGTACCAGGTGCTCCATCCCCTTTTCGACCTAGAATGGCACCACAAACCTTACTTGACGAATCTCCTTACTATGAACCTGAAAAAATTTATCAATGACGGATGAGATATAAAATTTTCATGAGTCAACGCCTAAGTCCGATCAGGGCATTGATTCATTTAGGCAGCCAAAACATGCACATAAAGCAATGATAGATCAATAGCGCGTGATTCACACCATGCTCTATCTAAAGAACAGTTAGGCACAACTCAACAACCAAGCATCAATCACATGTAAGCCTATACCACCTTGGCCCACACGGTGGTAACCACATAGTATTTAATCACACACAGACTAAGGTACACATCAGAACATTTGTCAATAGCTCATGCATGATGCAACACATGTGATGCATTATTAGTGTGAGAGATACTCCACTCTCAACCACAGCACAGTCGGACTGCTAGTGCTCTTCCGGTAGGATGGGGCATCATCCAGCTCCATCTAGCGATGGTAACTAATAGCCCCTCAAGACCCTTGAGGTGGACTTACCAGGCTTTTTGGTAAAAACTTGATCCATCACAAACTACGATCGGCATCCAACTAGTCATGTGTGTCGCGACCCGAAAGATAATTTTATTTACGTTCGATCGAGTTAACGAATTATTAGGTTAATCAGATTAACTAACCTAACGCGGACCCTATCAAGCCCTACCAAATTGCAACTTGGTTTTTTATTTAATTGATTTTAAAATTTGGAGTCGCCACTAAATTTTTCTTAGTAGGTCGATTAGAAACCTAAATAAATTAGCGGGATAACTAATTTACTTCTACGAACCAGAGAAAATGAGTTCGGGGACTTGGTTACGCTAGATTACTTTAACGCCCTTTCGGTACTATTTTATTTCATGAAAAATCATTTTGGATGAGATTTGGGGTCAAACTGACTAGAAGGGTAAAATGGTCATTTTTCAAAGATCGAAAATCGGAAACAGGTCAAACCAGTTGAATATGGTCATTTCCTATTTTTCATAGTTTTTTGAGAATTTCTAAAGCTTTTTTTTGATTTGGAACGATTTACCCATGAGGGGGAAAATCGTCATTTTTGAAATCAGATCAGGAAAAATAGGATTGGCAAAATAGCCTGTTTCAAGTTAGAGCGTTCTCCTTCTGAGATTTTTGAGACAATTTGCCCATGAGGGGCAATTATCATTTAAAAGATCAGGAGGAAATTCATCAAAGCAGGAATGGCCAGTCGGAATGGCCATTTTCTAATTTTTGTGATCTTTCTGAATTTTTCGAAACCTTTGAGAATTTACCCATAAGGGGCAAAATCGTCATTTTGAAAAGATCAGGAGGGAAACTCATCAAAAATAGATTAGTCAGTTGGAATGGCCCGCTTCCTAATTTTTGTGATTTTTCTAAATTTTTCCAAATTTTTTGAGACAATTTACCCATAAGAGGCAAAATGTCATTTTAAAAAAATCAGGAAGGAAGTTCATCAAAATAGGATTGGCCAGTCGGTATAGCCCGTTTCCTAATTTTTGAGATTTTTCTGAATTTTCTGAATTTTTTGAGACAATTTACCCACAGGGGAAAAATCATAATTTGAAAAGATTAAGGAGGAAATTCATCAAAAACCAGATTGCCAGTTGGAATGGCCCGTTTTCCTAATTTTTGAGATTTTTCTGAATTTTTCGAGACAATTTACTCATAAGGGGCAAAATCTTCATTTTGAAAAATCAGGAAGTAACTTCATCAAAAATAGATTGGTCAGTCGAAATAGTCCGTTTCCTTATTTTTGAGAATTTTTCTGAATTTTTCTGAATTTTCAAGATAATTTACCCTAAGGGGCAAAATCATCATTTTGAAAAAATCGGGAAGGAATTCATCTAAAATAGGATTGGCCAGTCGAATGGTCCGTTTCCTAATTTTGACATTTATATTATTATTATTATTATTATTATTATTATTATTATTATTATTATTATTATTATTATTAAGATTTTTATGAATTCCCCCCCTTTATTTTTATTGCATTTTCGAATTTTTATTTATTTTTATTTTATTTTTATTTTATCCAAGATTTTTTTTCGAAAAAAAAATGTGAACTGGATCGGGTCGAATGGGCTCGGTCCGCCCCTTAGGCGCGTAAATCGGTCCAAGGCCACTGTCTCTTCTTTTTCTAATTCAAACCCAATACCTTCCAAAGCCGAACACGAACCCATCTCCCGTTTTTCCCTTTTCTGGGCCCACTTTCTATTTTGGATTGAACCAAAGCCCAAAGATCCTAAACCTTTTTGCCAGAAAACCCTACGCACTAATAGCCTGATACTTCTTTTTCTTTTCTTTTTTATTGTTTCTTATTCTCCTCATTTCCTCTATTTTTCACGTCGTTTTCTTCATAGGTCCTTTACACGGGCTAGAGAACACCTCAGAATGCAAAAGTAGAATAGCAATCTAGCCTATTAAAGAGCGAACGAGAAAGCATCTTACCGTGGGTCAAGCACGAACCTTCATCGGACCCCACTGCTGTGCGATCAACCCGATAGAAACCGGGGCTTTTACGAAATTAGGTTTAAAATTTAACCTTTTTACCAATTTAGGTTTCTCCGCAAAATTTTACGGATTGGGGGCTTGTTCGGCACTTCAAGTGCGAACAACGGCCGGCCGGGGCCCCCCGCCCCGGCCCCCCCCCTCCCCCGTCCGTGTCACTTCCCCTCTCTCCCTCGCCCTGGCCCCCCCCCCCCCCCCGTGTCACTTCCCCTCGCCCGGCCCCTCCCGCCTCCTCTCCCAAGTTCGTCCCTTTTTTTCTTCAGACTGCTGCCCCTACCTATTATTTGACCGTCGCACTTGTCTTTTTGTCATGGCCCCCTCTCTTCCTCTTCTTTTAAACGCGATACGTATCCTCTTTTCACGCATTTTACGCAAAAGAAAAAGCTGCCGAATCAACGAAACAGAGATTTGTCTCAGAGATTCGTCTCAGAGATTCGTCTCAATAGTGAAAAAATTGATTATATAAGAGATAGAGCAGAGTGTGAAGGAGTTAGAGTCGGCAGAAGTTCTGAAGAAGGAGAGATAAAGAGAGAAAACAGAGAGAATCGAAATTAGAGCATGAAGAAGTTCTGAAGAAGGAGAAAGAAAAAACGTATTGAGAGATACCGAGTGAGAAAAATTTAAGAGGTCGTTCGTCCATTTTCGACGTGTTTGTATTCACGGTCACTGATTTTGTCAATATTTCATCGCCATTGATTTAGGTAATATTTCACTTTATGATCTGTTTTATTTCGCTATTTGCGTTTTTAATTTCATTGCATGTAATATTAATTTTTTTTAATAGACGGTAGAGAAGTTAGAACAATCGAAGTATCATTTTCTCCAATCTCAACACACACGTGCTTTTGGAGTTAAGGTAATGCCTATATCCTTGTTAGAATATGCTATTTTAGTACTATGTAATAATTGTTATATTGTGATGTTTTACATGTTGTTTAGTCAGAAAAATATGTTTTTTTTGTGCTATATATATATGTCTGTTTTGCATTGAAAAATAGCTTATTTTTACGCTACTACATATATCTATTTTGCATGTCACTATATGTCTCATGAAATATTTTGTACATATTAAACCCGTATTTCATCATGAAATTTGAAATTATAGAGGGTTAATGGGAAACTCTTATTAGATGTAGACCGTATGAACTAATAATTAGATCGGAAAATGTTGATTTTAGTTGCGTAATGTAGAACATGACCGTATAATTAGTTTATAATAATAATAAAAAATCCCAAAGAATATAAAATGTCGTTAAAAAATTGGGAAAAAATAATTAAAAAATAATAAGAAAATTCGTAAAATTCTGTCATTGTAGTCCCGATTGAAAGCCGAGTGGGTTTTGGCCGGCTCTTTTCATTTATGAGTTGGGTTGAATTGACTCGGTCAGAAAAAAGAGTAACAAAAAAAGAAAAAAGAAAATTAGGAAATAATAATAATAATAATAATAATAATATATATATATATATTATATTATTATTATTATTATTATTATATTATTTATTATTTATTATTATTATTATTATTATTATTTCTAATGGAAAACATAAGAAATGAGAGAGGCGCCGTTATTTGGGTCAATTTCTTAAAAATTCTTAAAAATGAAAAAATAATCAGGAAAAATGAAAAAATATAAAAAAAATTTGAGAAAATTATTATTATTATTATTATAAAAAAAATTTCAATCAGGAAAAAATGAAAAAATATAAAAAAAATTTCTTAAAAATTTGAGAAAATTTCACGACTTTTCGTAAAAAAAGTTTAGAAGAATGTAAAAAATTAAATTAGGATTTATGTTTTTTTTTTGTTCATTCCATTGTAAATGACGAATGTACCCCTGATGGGTAAAGCAAGTCAGAAACATTATGCAATACTTATGAAATTTATCGGTTCCATTTGTAGATATGGCACAAAGGAATTATATTCGGCCAGGACCTGAGAATAATTCACTACTGACAGACAGGCTGAACATAGATCACAGGCCATTTGGGAGGCCAAGGTCAGTAATTAAAATAGTTATCAGTTGAGCTGTCATTTGTAACAGTTATATCATAATGAAATTGTTAGTAATAATTAATGTAACATTTCACAGAAAGATAATAATGAAGTTATTCGGTGTCAACGAGATGGAGCAATACTACACGAAGCTGAGGAGCTTGATCATCGATTACAACCATATCTTCGAGCTTCGGGATTTTATGGACTTTGGAAGATGGGATTCTGGCAAGTTGATCACCATCTGATCACAGCGTTAGTTGAGAGATGGAGGCCTGAGACTCACACCTTCCACATGCCAGAAGGTGAATGCACTATCACCCTACAGGATATCGAGATTCTTACAGGACTTCCCATAAATGGAAATGCAGTTATTTGCCCCACTAATAGAAATTGGGGCGATGTTTGTGAGGATTTACTGGGCCACCGACCCCCACCCAGTCAATTACGTGGTTCGATGTTGAAGATTACCTGGTTGAGAGGAGTCTTTAATGAAATTCCAGACGATGCAGATGATGGTACGATAATACAATATGCGAGGGCATTCATTTTGCAGTTGGCTGGAGGCTCCATATTTTCGGATAAATCGGGATCGAGGGTAAGTTTAATTTTTTTGCCATTATTGGAGAACCTCACCGAGCGTACGCCGTACAGTTGGGGTTCGGCAGCGCTTGCATGGTTATATAGGGAGCTATGCAATGCCACTAAGCCATCAGCGCGACAAATGAGTGGTCCCCTATATGTATTACAAATTTGGGCATGGGATCGATTCAGTTCTATATCACCATCTATTGGAAGCAGTAATCCTTTTGAAGATGCGCCTCTGGGTAGTCGGTATGTGATATATATACTTTTGTAGTTCGCAAGTAATAAATTTTTTTCAGTTCATATAATATATGTAACTGTACTTTTTTTTCACTATTACACTGTAGAGATAAATTATATATAGTGCGTATGACAATATATCTAAATATTTTTTTTAAATTTTTCAGATGGTTTCAATCCCTACGGACAACTAGAGTGCCCACACACACTTTACCACATCAACGATATCAATTGGATAGAATGACATTCAGCGATGTAAGTCATGATAGAAATTAGTAAATTCAATGTAATGTTAGCTTTTAAAAGAATTCTTTATTTAAGTTGATATATTTCAATATTTTTAACAGATTGTTTGGGAGCCATATACTGATGACATTGTCGAGGCTCTACGGAATACTGTACGGATGGAAAAGAAATTTGGACAGCTCGTGTTCCACTCATCTATTTTCACATAGTTGAGTGGCATTACCCGGACCGAGTGGCCCGTCAATTTGGCATGAAGCAACCAATACCGATTCCTCCGAATGATCATAAATCGTTTCATGCCATTGAACTAAAGCCAGTTAACCACAATTGGATGGAACAGCACATGGAGTGGATTCAAATGTGGAACAATCGTGCTAACTTCATAGTTCAATTTGATCCTGCAACGGAGCCACTTCATTTCCATTCAGAATACATGGAGTGGTACCGTGCATGCACACGCCGATGGATTTCTTACACGGGAGGTGCAATAGGTTCAGCGGTTAGTGCAAAAACTTGTAATTTAATTGAGATATTTTTTTAGTCATATAATTTGTTAGCAGTTCATTACTTTTATTGACTATGATTTCATGAACAGGCTGATGGTGCGGAGAAAATTATAGCATTATGCAGAGCTACTTCTCGGGATCGGGATCGGGATAACATGCGAGAGACCGTACGGCAGATAGGCAAGATAGCCACAAGAATGCTACATGCATTCAATGAAGAGAGACGGTTGGTGTCGATTCCACGACCCCAATCAGCACCTAGCACAGCACCATTTGAATCGCATGAAGATGCCCCACCGCCGACTAGTCAATCAATCCGGATGACTAGTAGAGCTCTTCAAGATGTAGATGCCGTCCCTTATCCTGGGGTCTATAATATGGAAGATTTCACTCCTGGGTTCAATCAAGGGTTCGGGCAGACGGATTTTACTCCAGGGTTCAGCCAGTTCGCTAGCTCATCTCATGCGGGATCCGTCCCTACACTCCCACAATTCCTCGATGG
>JAGVVM010003283.1:0-14228 GCA_019149425.1 Psidium friedrichsthalianum
AACGCTCGCTGGGGCTTGGTAGAAAAAAGGAAAATAAAGAAAAGAAAAAAGAAGAAAAAAGGTTAAAAATTGATTTTCTAAAATATTATAAAAATTTGCCCATGTCAATGCCGGCTATACCACGTAGGACATCCGGAGTCCACGTCAATGATTTCCCACTAAAATTGATTGGTGGACTCAATTGACAAAGTGTCAAAGGGTTTAGGATTCAATTGACAAAATTGAAAGAATTGTGATTGAATTAGTCATAGTGCAATAAATTAAAGACTTTTTGAATAATTTTCTCAAATATTTTTTGGGTATAAAGATAAGATCTCTCCATGGTGTATGCAGCGAAGCTGAAGAACTTAATAAACACATACATTACGCAGAACAGTGTCTTCCTGGATCCAATTAGTGGGAGACCACTAATTAGATTGATCGTGGTTTAGCATTCACAACTCAATTTTCTTCTTTTTGATAGCTTAAAATTTTTTCGAAATAAATAATATATGATATTGTCAATAGAATAAACTCTTATATTGAATCTACAAGCTTTTCACACATACACACGCACATATATATATATATGTGTGTGTGTGGAGCTCATGATATTTCCTTCTTTTAATTGTTGACCCATATAAAATTTGGAAGGACAGTGTTCTGGAGATGTTTAATCTTTTATCAGCATTTATTAAAGAGGAATGGAAATTGTTAGAAGAAATGTTATAACTTGAACTAAAAAAAAAAAGAACAAGAATATATCTCATAATTGAAAGAAATAATGAGAAGTTGGAAGAGAATATAAAATACAGGAAAATTTTCACTTGAATTCTAAATTATGCCCATTGGGAAACCAATATCACAACCTTTTTTATGTCAATAAAACCACAAATTCGTACAAGTTTAAAAAAGCACCCTCAATGATTCACAAAAATCTAAACTTGTTTTTCTCACACGAGGACAAGTTTAGTTATCCTAGTGACACAAACAATTATGTGGTATTACGCTAGAAAGGTTGTAGTTTAGGATTTTTTATTATATAAAAAATTGATTATTGATATCACAGTAGGTGTAGTTTAAGGTTTTTGATGGTATTGTCCATATAAAATATCAACAACAAACAAGCATTATATGGAATAGACAATTTAACCAAAACAGGATATTGTCCCAATCTAAAATGTGAAGAAATTGATAAATAAATATAAAATAAAATAAAAAAAGAAAAAGTAAGACAAAGGAAAAACGAGGGTACAAAATCCCATACCGACGCCATTTCTTTTCTTTATTTCCGTTTATTATTTCCCAGGTGACTCCCCGAGTTTGTGATAAACTCAATATTATATACATTTAGAACTCTTTCTTTTGTTAAAAAGACTCAAAAGATTTTTTTTTTCTGCAATTTAAAGTTCCGCCCTATTACATGGTGAAAATAATTTAACAAGAAGAAGAAGCTCGTTCTTACAATATAAATCTATCCAGGAATTATCTTCAAATCATTATTATATCATTAAAACATTATGCGATATTATAATTTCCGTAGGAAATCAGTCTTGAATCTTCAAATCATTTCCATTTTTATAAATCCACAAATATTCTAATCTTAACCTGACTCAAATTAGGAAAGCTCCTCTCACTCCCAAGTGCACTCTCAAAACTCGATTGTAAAAATTGACGACGGATTGATGACGCCACTTGCTTGCTCACCCAAATCGTAGAGAGAGAGAGTTTGTGTTAGAGAGAGATGCTCGAGTGTTAGATGATACAAATGAAGGGAAGAGCTTCTCTATTTATACAATAAGCAAAAGACAAATCGGCCTCGAAGCTCGAAGACAGAAGAATCACCAACATCCGAAGAAATCAACCATTCAAACGAACAACCCCGCATTGAGAACATGGAGGACGATGCTCAAATGGGTGGGGGAAGAAGTCGCAGATTGGAGGTTTCATGAGCTAACTAGCTAACCACATTGTCAACCACAAGACCTAAAGTGTCTTAGTCCGTAGAGTTTTGTTGAATCCTCTAGAATATCCTTAAGGGCGGGCAATACGGTAATTATCCTATATTCTAGAATTCTCTATCGGTAGTTATTAGATGGAAAGATACATTCTAAGCCACACGATCTATAGATGATCAACAGTTATAATGAGATATCCTCTTATATAAATAGAGGAGCTCTCCTCTCATTTGTATCCTCTAACACTTAGAGCAATACAAAGCAGTTTCTCCCATCTCTCTATGATCCGGTGAGCATGCAGAGTGATCGACTTAATTTAGCTGCTCCAACAATCTAAGTCGAAAAAAGTGTCAAGAAAAATAAAAACGTCTAGTTACAAAGAACTATTGCACAACTATTACTCCATGGGTTCAACAGTACACAAGTGCGCAGAGATCATCCAACCCAATCTCCATCTCATCTGTCGAAACCCACTTCTCGAAAGCGTCCTAGCTAGTGTCTTCTTCCTCTCCTGCGATTCAATATCCTCTCTTTCATACTATTACTCGCTATCAACCTCACAATCTTCACATCCTCCTTCTGCCAAAATCGGCCTGTTCCCCGATTCCAACACATACTAGCAGATTAATAACTCCATCCCATCTGTCGAAACCCACTTCTCGAAAGCTTCCTAGCTAGTGTCTTCTTCCTCTCCTACGATTCAATATCCTCTCCTTCATACTATTACTTGCTATCAACCTCACAATCTTCACATCCTCCTTCTACCCAAATCGGCTTGTTCCCCGGTTCCAGCATGTTCTAGTAGATAAATAACTCCGTCAAATATATATTGGAACCGGAAGCCTTGAGGCTGGTGAGCAACACAAAGGATATACTTTGCTCTGGTGCTCCAAACTCTTCGATCAGTTCTTGCTTCTGTTTGCATTCATTAAAGCGGCTTCTCTAGGTGGTAAATCTAAAAGCAACGGCATCCTTCCAACTTGAGAATACAACTAATTTTGAGCTCAAATCTTCACACAAATAGAAGATTCAAAAGAGCGGAAACTTTAGCGAAAGAACAATCTTTTTACTTCGTAGCTCTCTGACGATTCCGGTGGAGCAAACACTACGTTAGACTCCATCAAAAGACCGCGACAAAGAGGGCATTGCCTTTTTGAGTTTTGTAGAGTATGGAGAATGCAGGCTCGGCAATGGATGTGAGCGCATCGAGTAATTATGAGATTTGTACTGAGAATGCAGGCTCGGCAATAAATGTGAGCACATTGAGTAATTAAGAGATTTATATATGAAAAAATGCATACTAGACAATCAATATCTTCACTATCTTGTACCACTGCAACCAACTTCTTCGGCACTTTGTATCATTAGATACATCTGCCAAATTTCAATTACTCAATATATTGCACATCTAGAAAAAAGCACGAATGACCTCCACAACTATAATTGGTCTTCCAAGGGACATGCCTCTTAAAGTATGACAGCATCTATGGCCCGGTAACTGAAAGTTAGAAAATTCACTTGCATAGTTAACCAAAAGCACAAATTCAAGGATATCACTGAGCAAAGTTTGAGTTCTACAAAATCCTTAAGTGTGTTCGTAAAACTCTACGTAACAAAACACTTCTTCATATCCTAGTCATAATTCCCAAGGAAAATTTACATAGCTGAGTAGCAGGCACAATCGTAGATAAAATGTGCCGTACTAAGATTCCAATTTGTTATATCAAACCCAACATAAGAGGAGAAATAGTTTTATCCTGCATTGCTTCCATACGTTGACTGGCATGTGCCACATATCCAACTAATACTATTGAAGCAATCTGACTTCGTATTTGAGTTGCAGGCATGCATCTACCCGACCATAGTTTCGATCCAGGCTGACTCCTTTACGTCCAAGCTTTACACAGGTCAGAAGATAACTCGAACCTAAAGCATGTCCAACTCCCATCCTTGCCATCTTGGATTCCTAGTCCAAATTTGATACTGACCTAGCAATTGCCCTAACCAAGGTCACCAAATAGGCAAAACTTGTGTAAATCACGAGTACACATGCTCCTTCCTGAACAGATACGTGAACTAGAGTAAACATTAAGAAACGGCGATTTTTTCTTTATTTCCGAATTATGGCTAAGTGGAAAACTAGAGGAAATTCTAAAAGCAGAAATGGTGAAACATTGAAATCTAGTTCTCCATTATATGTGTCTATGAAAGTATAACACAAAAAGCAACTGTGACAACAATTACGCGACACTAGTTCATTAATCACACAAACTGCCTCCAACACTTTTCGCAAACTTGTCTTACTTCACAGTAAAATAATTCGCCAATTTGACGCCACAAAAATTTATGAATATTAAATCAAGATCTGTCAATTTGAGCCCACAAAATTTTTTTAGGGACCCCACTAAATTCTAATTAAACCAACATGATTGAACTCTCAGCTTAGAACAATGAAATTTTTTTTTTAAAAAAAGACATATTTGAGTTGAACTCAACACTAGTGTTCCTCGCAATTTTTCAATTTGGAGTGCAAAAAGAAATAATATATAAAAAAGAAAGTTTTGAGTTTCACTTTTAGTTTTTTATTTTTTCGAAAATAAGTGAATCTTTTTCTAAGAACATGTTTGATAGATTGCCAAAAGCAAAAGCTATCAATTACCGTTCAGTATAATCATAATGATTCCGCAATTCAATCACTTAATCAACCTTAATAATTGACAACAGCAGAAATTGACAAACTAGTATATAATATTTGATTAATAAACAACTAATGTCCCATAATTAACGGCCTAGTTCTCTAAAAATCCTTAACTTTATGTTCAGTCCCAAATCTATTTTGATCTTTTTTTTTGTCCCATAAAAAACCCTCAACTTTCGATCCAGCCCCAAATCTGCCCTGAGCTTTTTTTTATCTCAGAAAAAAAAATCTCAAACTTTATATCTAGTCCCGAATTTGCCCCAGACTTCTTTTTGTCTTAGAAAAACCCCAAACTTTAGGTCCAGCACTAAATCCGCCTAGATTTGTCTAAACAAATTCACAAAATTTCAATCTATTCTCAAATTTATCTCATGATCTAGTTCCAACTTGATGTGACATTTTCACATCGATAAAAAAATCCACATCGGCAAAGTAATGAAGCAATATATACGAACCAATGTGGCATTTCCACGTGAATACCAAATTCACCCCAAATCTGCGTACTTGTTTGCGTGCAGACTCACAAAATTATTTTGAGGGGTAAGCACAGGTCTTGATTCTAGTCGGGGCTCGAATTGGACCAAACCAAGCCGAACTGCTCAATTTTAGGTTATTTTTCGGTTTCTTGTGCTGAATTGGATCGACCAGATTGGACCAACCAGCCGTTAATATTATTTTCAATTTTTAGGGGAAAAGAGACAAAAATAAAATTCAAACTATGCCTATTGTGATACATTTGCCTTAAAATTTTTATTTTTCACAACATATTGAAACGAAGTCAGAAGCTGCAATAGCTTCTCTTCGAAGAAAACTGCGGTGTGCTCTACATCTAGCCTTGTAAATTGGTACGGTCAATCATATGGTCAGATGCAATAAAAAAAAAATGTATGTCTTGATTGAGAAAACAATATCACATGCACAGACAAACATATTATATTTGTCACTAGTTAGCATTGTCGGAGATTACCTCCACCGTTGCGCTTACCAAACTGCAAAGCAAGGACTTTGGCGTTGCATGCAGTCGCCTTTGCTTGGTCCAGATGGAGAAGAATCCCAAAAATGGGTTCCCCGGAAGAAAAGTCTCCTGCCCAAGCAAACAACCAACGACTAGCATTTCCAAGATCTCTGTTCGTAGCGATTGAAACACCGAGTGAAGTAAGAGTAACCAACACAGGCAAATGTGAATCCGAGTTCCCTGGTTACAAGTACGGACAAGAACTAGGAAAAGAAGTAGTGCAGACACAAGCAATTCCGTGGGGGTCCAGGAAGAATAAAATTATAATAGACGACAAAAACGGTAACTGAACCAGAACATTGAATTGCTCCATTTCCTCCTATCACCAAACAAACACCATGGAAAAAACGAAGACCCATCTCCACCATAAGAGTAATTTCATCGAACACCTGGTGGGCATATTGTTTCGTGACGATGGTACAGATTCAAGACAGAGAAAGAGAGAGAGAGAGGAAAAAGGGTTTCGAGAACGGCCGCAGAGGTGGGAAGCCAAGCCCAGGCCTCTCGTGGAGGGAGGGACGAAGCAGGGGGGGGGCGGCGATGCCCACCGTCTCGGAGCGCGTACTATGAGTAAGCCTCCTTGTCCTCCGTCTCGGACCTCTGTTTGGGGCTGGTTCCATACTCCTTGTTCATCACAGGAAACTCTTTTTAGGGTCTCTAGTGTACTCACACTGATGGTCGAGTGGTTGTCACTGGTCGGAGCAGAAGAACCAAATTGAGTTCCAGAGTACTGGTGAGATGGGCCACTGAGTTCCCACTCCCAACACTGAAGACTAGCGCTGAAGAGGTTCAACATCAAAAATTCAAAGTGGGAAAATAGCAGGGTAGAAAAGCGAGTTCTGGTTACGCTAGATTGAAAATGTCAGTTTACTCTTGATCCATAGTGGTTAAGCCCCTACGCAATCAATTTTTCTGTTCTCAGTGAAATAATCTCTCTTTCCTCCAGTAACAACGAGGCATAAAGAATGAAGAATTCTTGATTCGATACTTCTCTGCGATTTTGTGGCCTTCTGCTAATCACCTGGTTGCAGAAGAATCTAGGAAATTACTAATGGCAATCCTAACTCCGGAAGGATAAGTGTGGTCGGCATATTATGTCACTTCCTCTGCTTACAGAGAAAACTTGCACAGTGAAAACCATCCCATCTTGCTGCTTGATAATGGACAGACTCTTGTTGATAACCTCCATCTATATTTCCTTAAGCCTTCACGCTTGCATTAACTTGAAATGGTGATGATTCAGGATTATGATCTATTTCTTTTTGTGCTTCTTCCCGAGATAATTGCTTATTTTAATCAATCTTCTGTTTTTGCTTGTTGTTTTTCGTACATTAGCTGCTTCTTGGAGAGGTTGGAGCTGGAAAATCTAGCTTCGTGCTGTGGTTTGTTAAAGGCCAGTTGGTTGAATTTCAGGTTCTCTAAACTAGATTGTCGAATTATGATTTTCAGCTGATTGTGTTTCTTTTTACTATAGTAGCTTGACTATGAAGTGCTTCTGATGTTGTGGGAATCCAGCATCGGCGCTGACTTCTTTTCTCAGACCTTGGCTGTAAATGATGAAACTTGAAGTTTGAGGTCTGGGCTTGGCTTCCCATGTACTATAGAGTAGCTGCTGCAGCAACCATTGCGTATGACATGACAAACCTAGTAAGTGAAGCTAACAAGAAACCAATTATTGGCTCTGATGCTGTATGAAGTTGCTATTGAGAAACGTTTGACTGTGGCAAGAGATCTTTGTGCAAAGTAATAGCTTTCTCTACAAGGGAATGCATGTAATATGTGAATCGGCTTCTTTTGGCTTTCAATTTTAGCATCCTAGCACTTCAGTTTACAAAAGATGTCCATTTTCTGATAATGGAGTTGCATATGCTGGTCCTTTACTTCTGATTCTCAGGAACCTTCATCAACTTCTCACGTACATGTTCATGTCCTCATGAGGTCATTACATACTATTTAGTCGAAATTGTTGCTCCCATGGTATGAGTTCTCCCTGGAATTATCAAAGAGCAAACCGATTTATCCTTCTCTGGAGGCCTGGCTGACCTTTGTTCGGTTGGAGTTATGATTGATTGTTTGGTTTTTGTTGTTAGTGTGATTCTTATTCTTGCTGCATATATTGGCAGGAGGTGGCTGATCTTTTGGTGTCACCATTAAACCTGTTTTCAGCATCTATATCAGATGCATGCTACATTGCTGTCCTTGTTTATGTCGATGTAATCTTCGATTGTCTTTGTTGAAGATATACTCTCTTTCTTAATCATGGTGCATGATCCAATGTTCCTTCTCAAGGTTTACATGGAATGTCCACTCTATAACTACCTTACGGTTGGGTTAAGGGAGGGAAGTCCCCTTTATTCTGAAAAAAGGACCATTTGACCTAGAGAACTGATTGTGTAACAGTCTTTGGGGTGTCTGTTAAATTAACAGTTTGTTGTCGGTGGGGTCAATTTCTTCAAGAATTTGTGGCCCGCAACGTACCGTTATTCTCATAGCCATCCAAAGACTGTTATGCTAGCAAAATCCTTTGACCTATGCCTTTGCATGAATTACTGGTTCCTCTGGCTAATTATTCGTACTGCCCTTATAACCTGGCTTTTTCTTTTCTCTCTGTTCATAGTTACATGGGTGTAGACTTCTATACGAAGTTGAGGCATTGATCTATATGTATGACATGACATATAATGTGTTCAAATATGGTTTTATTCTCTGCTTTCTTTTGGCTTAAATATTTTCCTAGCAAAGTGACAAAGACTGTTTTCTTGCTTGAAGGCATAGCGAGCCCAAAAGTGGGCACGAGAACTTCAAGCACAGGGTAGTGATTAGATCTTTTTGCTTAACTTCTCTATGTTATAATTATTTGTTTGGCTTTGCCATTGGCATTCACGTTTCTTTATGTTGGTTGGGTTTTAAGTAGGTAGACTTCATTTTCAATCTCTGATATACTTGCAACCTTTTCTTCTCCTTTTCATGTGTTAAAAAAGCACTTTTGTTATTAATGTCATTGGGGTGCTGGTTTAGATGATTATCATCTGTAATTTATTTGTGGAGATGTTTGGATGGGACCTCCTTATACTTCTTCGGCAAGATCCTTAGATCATCTTACAATTATTTCATGGTTAGTTTTTGAGCTAACTAGTTGTCTCCATTCTTGTCAAAGGTATCCCTGTCACGGTTATGGCTCTCGCTGGAAATAAAGCAGATTTGTTGGATGCCCGGAAGGTTACAGCTGAGGTAATTGCAGTTTTCCTCCTTTTTTGCTTTTGAGATGATTGCTTCTTTTTCCCCTAAAATTATGTTTTCGTTGATCAAGAGGAAAGGGCAATTCCATCAAGGTGGCTATAAGGGGGTGCCTACCAAATTTTCGGAGAAAAAATCAATTGACATGATACAAAGACTCCATTTTAATCACAGTCTCCTCCTGATCACGCTCTTATTCCTCTCCCTTCTCTGTAGCCAAAATGTTGTGAGAGGAACCTTTTTGTGGGTAGTTGTGCTTATCTTTGCACGGTCTGATGCCTGCCCAAGCCTTCAGTTCCCTACAGAAATCACCTTGTTGGATAAAGATGTGTCAAATAAGGAACGTTAACCAGTCTTTTGATGTTATATCCCTTTTAAAGATTATAGGTTTGGAGATTGTTTGTGCTGCTTTTGATGCTTTTTCGCGTCCTTGGGGTATCCCTGTGTGCATTCTGCACTTCCAATGAAAGGTGGAACCGGATGATTACCAACCCTTCAAGTGGAAACCTAAAACTAATGAAAATTGCGGGCATCAAATGACAGCGCATCAAATGACAGCGATTTGAGTTGGTTAGGTAGAGTGAACATAGGAACCGAGAGCGAGAACGAAGGTCTTCATTGGTTTTTTTTTTTTTCTTTTTTTTAAGATCTGAGTTGATTCCTTGTTGTGCCTACTATCAATAGGCAAGGCATGAGGTGGAAGTTGATTAATTTTGCAATGGCAATGGCACTGTTGACAGTGAGCGTATGACTCAGTTTTCAATTCAGCATGAAGGTTTCAACTAGTTATATTTATAACTGATGTCAATCAAAGGAGGAAGTTTATCTGAAACAAACTGAAGGTTTTGGTCCAGATTGTTGGATAAGGACTGGAGCTCAATCGAAATTCGTACCTTTACATTCTATTAGAATGTCAATTTGTAAGAGAGAATTGCAGTCCACACGAAATGGTAGGACAGATCAATCTATCATAATCAACTTTGCCCATCTAAAGTATACCTTCATATGCACATGGATATATAAGGAATGGGACATAAAATTTCATGTATCACTATAATAGGAAAGAAACGGTTAAAGAAACACTCAGAATTGAAATTATGAGGGAAAGTGAAGATAGCCTAATTTGACATTACAGCAAAATCCCATCATTAATAATACTTCTCTAAAGATCAAAATAAGTCTCCCATCGGTCACCGAAGAAAAGAACTATTAATGCAAGATTAACCTTACCCAAAAAAAAAACTATTAATGCAAGATTAAGTCTGATTAAATGATCCCATCACTCAATTGATCATTACTCGTTAGTCAGTTTCTCGAAACGCTAATTGGCCTTGCGAAGAAGGCTGATAAGGAACCTGCTAGCAATAGGATCCCAGTATATCCCGATCTCATCGCCCTTCAACAACCCCCTCGGCCGCACAAACTCCTTGTTCCAACCCCCCTTCAGCACATAGGACTGCGACGTTTTCCAGTAAGCAAACACCAGTCGGTGCTCGGAGTGCATGTCCGCGTCCCACACGACGACCTCGGCACCCTTGCTGCTCTTGACTCGCTCCACTAACTCTGCGCTCATGCATGGGAGCACGTGGCTCTCAACGCCCAGCTTCGGGATCAAGAGCCGCGACAGCAGGCTGAGATCGCTCTTCGAAAGCTTCTTCTTGATCTTATAAGGGTCGTAGAGCAGCGACAACTCGGTGGAAACGCCATTGCATCTCTCTCCCTCTTCTTCGCATTCTGGGGCCTCTTTCTTTTCCTTCTTCTTCACAATCAGAGTTTCTTCATCAGTGAGCGAGGCCTTGGACTTTCGCTTCGGTTTGGCAAGAACCGCTTCTTGACGAGGGTTATCGAAGAAACCCTTCGGATCGGGCATGAGGGGGACGAAGTTGCGGGCAGGCCCCTCTACAGCAGACGAAATTTCTCCTGCCTCTTCGCCACGATTCTTCTCGTAATCGCACAGACAAGAGACACACGACAGAGAGTCCATCGACGGCGGCAGGTGGACCTCGCCTCTCGGGCCACTGCCAATCGGAGGCAGTTTAGGGCCAGAGGAATCGACGAGCTTCATGGGTTTCTGGTTGAGCAAACAGAAAAGCGCTTCGCCAGAACAGTAAAAGGGCAACACGGTGCAGAGAAGAAATCTAGAGAGAGGTCAAGAGAGAAGACGACGATGGACAGAACAATAGAAAGACGCCGACATGGAGCGCGAGGTTAGAGAGGCATATATAGTTTACCGTTGGAATTGGGAAGGGGAGTGACGTCATCAATGCTGCAGTGAGGGGCTTTCCTAATTCGAGTCAGGTTAAGATTCCTATTGTTTGCGGGATTACAGAAAAGGAAATATTTTCAAAGATTCGAGATTGATTTCCTGCGGATATACATGCCTTTAATTATATAATAATGAGCTGGAGATAATTCCCCATTAGATTTTTATGCTACAAACAAGCTTCTTCTCTCACCCACCCATCGGTGGCTCAGCTGGTTTGCACTCTGGTCCTTTCACGAGAGGTCCTGGGTTCGAACCTCGCTGAGTGCCGGTGATTTAAGCGGACCGTCGTGACGGTGGGATGCTGCGGGATGCTGCGCTAGCCCTCCTCGAGGATTAGTCGAGGTGCGCGATTCGTACGGACGCTGGCCCGGACACCTTCGATACCAAAAAAAAAAAAAACAAGCTTCTTCTCTCTGTTAAATTATTTTCATAATGTAATAGGACAGAAATTTTAAAAGGCTGGAATTTTATTTTATATCATGAGTTTATCACAAAAATTTTTGTCGCAAAAACCTCAAATCTGTTACAGTGTCCCAAAAATAAGTTTGGAGTATTAGTGCCACGGTAGGTAAAGTCCACTATTTTTGTGATAGTTGAGGGCGATTTTGTAAACTTGCACTAATTTGGGGGGTTTTAGCGAAATAAAAGAAAAAAATTTGGGACATCGGTGTCACGATGGGTATAGTTCAGAATATTAGGTGGACATTTTCCTATGTTTAATTTTCTCCTCCAATTTCTCCTTATTTCCTTCAAATATAAGTTATTTTCCTGTTTTATTTTCAAATTGCAACATTTTAGTGGAAAAGGTAGCTCACTGACTTTGTTGCTCATAATCTAATAAATCAGCTCTCTGCCACATGTTTCAGGTGCCTTTGATTAGTTTGGAGTTGGACCGTAATCAACAGTGACAATCAGTTATTAAGATTATGCTGAAAGAGGAAACGAATTTCAACTTTACAAATTCAACGCCGCATATATATGAGATCAAATGTTTGGATCTTCACATAACAGAACAGGAAAAAATTATCCCAATTATGCAAAAATTTCAATGGCACGGCTCTTTTAAATCCAAGTCCAAACGTAGCCCAACCAAAACGAAAGAGGACAACAAGGCAACAGTGCAGAGATATTGAGAGAGAGAGGGAGGGAAACAGAGTAGACAACGTTGGAGAGAAGACGGCATAAGACTCGGAGGTTAGCGAGGAACATATAGTTTACCGTTGGATTGGTATGGACTTGAGGGTGAGTGGGCTTTCGCACGGGTTTATAAAAAGAGGACATATTTCAAGATTCAAGATTCGATCTCCTACCGATGCCAGGTTCCACACAATCTTTTTACTATCTAATAACGAGTTGAAGATACGAACGACCTCCTTCTTTTTGTGATTCTTTATCTTTTTCTGCACTTTACAATGCTGGAAAACAATATTTTTTTATTATTATTCTCTTTAATTACAATCAACGAGTTTTATCGCGAAGCAGGTATTACCTTGGAAAACAACGCAAAATAAGAAAAGATTGCATCGTACTGGAGCGGCATGAAATTCTTTTATATTTGTTATTATTTTCTATTATTGCTATCTTTATATCTAATTTCTTGAAAAGTGAATTTTCACTTTTTTTTTAACTTTTCGGGCGCTCTCACAATTTAACTTATATTCGATACATCTACTCGAATTTTTTTTAGAGTACGTAGGTATCATGTCACACTATTTGATTTTTTTTTCAACCTTTGAAACAATTTTTTTTCCATTGTTTATTTCTTGAAAGGAAATCGAGAGGTAAAAATAACTTTTGGATGCGAATAGGGGACGAACGTTCTATTGTTGGCGAAATCAAACGAGAACAAGTGGAACACAAATTACGTGGTTTCATCAAAAATTGATCTACGTCCACAGGGCGAGGCACAACGAAAAATTACACTATAGTTCAAAGGGAGTACTTCTACAATGCAACCCTATCCAATATCTATATTGGTTTCTCAAAACATAAACGGAAAATACCTAAATTCCTCTGGGTTTGGTCCTACGGCTCCTCAAATAATAGTCATAATTCAGACATAATTAACGAATTCTCCACCTTGCTTGAATTTATAGTCACAGAAGCCGAACATGTTCTTCCGGCTCCTAAGCCTACGTGAGTCTAACTCGGTTAGGAAACAAGGGATGTAACAAAGGAAAGAATATTCCTCTTCAAACTAAAGGTAGAATTTTCATTCACCTTGCCACCAAGCCCCAAAAGGGGCAAACCTCAACAAGCAATGCCATCGTTCAAGCAATGCTTAAACTTTTGTTGGCGGGGATGACTTGGTCACATAATCCGCATGCTTGTTAGCATGCCAATCTCTTTACATCATATTTCTCTCAGCAACTGCCTTCTCGAATAAAGTGATATCTGACATCAATGTGCTTAGTCCTCTCATGATATGCTTGATTTTTAACTAATTGTATAGCACTCTGATTATCACAAAAGGACACTGAATTGTCTTCCTGCTGAACCCCAAGTTCTGAACAAGATCCCTTAACCAAATAGCTTCTTCACTTCTTCTGCTGCTGCCGATACTACTCTTCTCTTATAAGACAAAGCGAGACTGTCGACTGTAAGGTTGACCTCCAACTATAGGCTGAGCCATATAGCCGTGGAAAAGATACCAGTCAAGATCTTCTTTTATCAGACCCCTGCATAGTCAGATCCCAAATCCCACAACTGAGTACCCACTTGACTATTTCTCTCAACACCAAGCCCAAACATCTGCGAACCTCTACGGATACGCTAAGTATCCATTTTACTGACTGCCTGGACAAATTCTCCTTTCCAGGGTAAGCCATATATCTACTTACCACACTAACTGCATGAGCAATGTCGGACGAGTACATACAATAGCATACTCAAGCTGCCAACTGCACTGAGTATAGACATGAGACATTGGCAGCTCCCTCCTCATCTTCTGACTTGAGGTTAATGTAGACTGAGAGTCTAAATGAGGTACAATGGCGTACTAACAGGTTTTGCGTTCTGCATGCTAAACTTCTCAAGTACCTTCTCAATATAGCTCCTCTCTGCGATGATTAGAAA
>JAGVVM010003284.1:0-27155 GCA_019149425.1 Psidium friedrichsthalianum
AAGTGACTTCTTGATGACTGCTCATTCATAAGTATCATCCCCATAAACCTAAAGAAATAAAAGACAGATTTTACTTGGAATGGAAAAGAGAAAAACATACATAAGAGTGACAGAAATGACTGTTAGATTTACCAGATTAAGCTAAAAATGAATTTTCCGATGCCATAGAATGTAGGGAAATTTTTTCTAGGTAGCTAAGGACATCTAAATTTGATAAAAACAAATGAGGATCTGTCTACACACTTTCTTTGTGCAGCCTACTCCTAAAGCGAGGTAATTTCTTTGATACTGTGTTCATCAACTATGGTGAGGTTAGCTACATAGGCATCTCCATCTGCATCATGCTTAATGGGTACTCTCTTCCTGTAACACCACTTGGTATGGCTGAGTAACTGCAGATAGAAGGAGTGGTACGCGACATTCTGCAACTGTATAGCCGGGGAAAGATGTGCTAAGATAGGCATTGGAGGATATTACAGTAAACAACATGGTGATTTATATGGGAACGAGTATGTGGACTAACGTGGCGTCGATGAATCATGATCCTACTTTGTGGGAGGACGACGTGAACCAATTTTGCCATTTGGCTATGGAGGGAGAATGTGTGTCGATCAGAACTTGAACATATCATTGAGCACAAGATTATCTTTAACCCTAATTCTCTCCGAGTTTTCCTTTTCTATTTCACCAAGCTATTCCGACTTTCTTTCAATTTCTCTCTCTGTCTTGATTGTCAATTTATTGTAGGACGATATGAATTCAAATTCAATAAAAAGTTGTAAGAAATTGAATAGGCGAAGTAATAGCTGGTTAACGTGATTTGATTCTTAACTAGTTTGAAAGTGATTAGGCCCATGCATATTAGCTGTCATTTTAAGTAGCGATTGCTTTCCTAAAGTTGAGGTTGAGACGATTTGAGTTTGTTTATGAATAGGGAGACCGACCGGATTTTCAACGTAGGTGGAAAGGGCATATACTTTATTCTGAAATCGAGCAAGTGCTGGACGAGCAACGCAGAGTTTACATGGTGAAGAGACGAAACAGGAGATGAAAACTGCGGCCTCGTTTGTAGTTGGGATGGCTATTTGCATGCTGAATTCACTTTGTTACTGTTTGGGAAGGTGCTGCTAAATGTGGCCTACCAGAGGAAAAAAAATTAACGCATATGGAGAACTACCTTGGTCTCCAGTAAGTGATTTAACATGGTATAGCTTTGACCAAACAAAATGATTTATATTTCTACGTTAGTCCACGCTCGAGCACCACGATTTGAAAATCGTATGATTCCATTAAACAACGAAACCTAATTGAATGAATGCTAAATCTATAGTCGCCAAAGAATACCTCCTTTCGTTATGAGAATCATCATCGATTATAATATTTCCGGTGTAAACGAATTAAGTATGTCAAACTAATATTCACTAGAAGCCTAATGAAGATCCCTTGACATTCCCAATTCGTCCCAACATGTTGTAGCCTGGCCTAATCTCATCTCTGCCCTAAATTAGGTCACTGAGAGATTATCATTTGATGAACTGGGTCCGAATAGAAATGATGCTCCAAATCCGCTAGGGGTAAGCCTAACTTTGGGTTGTGCACCATGTAGCATTGACACTCTCCGGATGGCTCTGTGTCGAGTCAGACACCGTCAACGCGTGTCGGATTTTCGACACGTGATCAACTCTTCCGACATGCCAAATCCGACATCCGCGGGTCAATTTCGAAGTTTTTTTAATTTTTTAGGGATCAAAATGTAAATTTATAAAAACATATTATTCTTAAAAAAATTCACCAACAAATGGTGGATTATCAGAATGGAATGTAGTTGAATTTGTCAATTCGAAATAATGAATGATAATAATGTATCCCAATATGTCGGAATTATCTATTTTTGATAAATAACGTTTCGGCATGTCGGGTCACGTGTCGATGTCAGTGCTATTTAAGCTACACATTCTCATCCAATCTCACTCGTGACCTAGAAGCAAAACTCATTTACGAAAAAATTGGGAAGCTTGGATGGGAATAACTTAGGTGAACTGGGTATCTATATTCGATTATGGGGTTTAAATCACGGATTTGACTATTAGCACTCTGGTTATTTTGCATCTTTTTCAGGAAAAAAAAAGTGAAAAATGAAAAAGAGGATGATGATATCGTAAAGCTAAAGGAGTGTGGATTACCAATTCTACTAGCATCCATGAAAATTTGTTCTCACGCGATGGTGCCAAATTTATTATTATTATTTTTTATGGCGACCATCGATGAGTATGCATTTTTCTGGAGACGTGGGACGAATGAAGAACAACCTAGTAAACAGCTGCAAGTTCATGAATAGAAGGAAAGGTGCTGGGAAGATTGTGTCGTGTAACACCAGTCATGTCATGTCCAAGACGACGCCGTGGCTCGTTGTGCGCGTGTGATTTCGCGCGTTCCAAATGGTTAATGCTACTCTCTTCATTTCGATGGGCGGTGCTAAGTGCGAGCTCGCCATTCCAAGAACATGCTTTTGTTGTCGCGTCCGGACACTCTCCACCTTGGAACATGCTTGTATCTTGCACGTGTATGCGCTAGCAGGAAGGACCTTCGTGCCCATTTGTGCATCTCCATGCATCGGTGATCTCTTGCATTCACTTGAGACACTAATCCCGTTTTACAGTCTTGATGCTCGAGATTAAACGGCATGCTCAACATTGGCTGCAGTTATTAGTTGAATGCTTGGTAATCACAATATAAGCTGAAAGGCTTACAGCCGAATCATGACATATGTATAAATATTAATCATTGACACCACATGCCCAAACCCATTTTTAGGTTTTAAGCATGATCTATCGAAAGAAAGAGGAAAGGGGAAAAGAGTTCAGCCTTTGAAGATTCCCCTTGATTAGTTCGAGAAGAATAGTGAACTTGACTATGGGAAGCATCAGAAGTATTTCTTTATTTGTTTAGTGATAAAGTAATCAATTCCTTGTACTGTTTGCTAGGTCTTAAATATACAATGACAAATCCCACATCTTTAAATTGGAAAATTCTAGTGGGTGTGTTGACACCTAATTTTGACGGTCCCATATTTTATTTTATTTTTTGTAAAATAGAATATGTTAAATTTGTTAAATATGCAGCCTTTGTTGTTTTATTGCAAAATAGAAAAGTAGAAAAAGTATATGAAAAGAACATTGCAAGAAATCGGATCGGGCTGAATCGACCCGAGCCCGTTCTTTCTACGGATCGCCCCAGTCCTTTTATTTTCTGTTCCAACCAAAATGGGCCTGGCCCACTCTTCTCCCATTCTTCTTCTTTCCCCTCACAAAGGCCCGAACGTGTCTTTCGTTTTCCTCCATAGCCAGCCCGCACAAACTCCCTTCTCATTCTTGTCCACCTAGGACGGCAGCCTGTAGGCTCTATTAATAGAGCAATGAATTCGTGAAAGGGGAGCTCGGTTCCAGGACTTAACCACCTCGCATGCCTCCACCGATTCAGCCTTGACCAGCTGGCTACCTTCTTCGCCTCCGTTACCTGCAGATGGAGGTTGATCGGCGTTGGCAGCTGGTATGGATGGCCAACTCAGGCTGGAGGCTGTTGGTCTCGTCTCTGTAAGAGGCGTCGTGGGGGAAGTCCGTGCAGGGCAGAAGAAAAACGAGACAAAGAGGGGAGCGAATGAACCTGGACGAGGCTGCTGGCGTCGTACGAAGACGTATTGCGTCCACCTTTGACGCGCCACAAGACTTTGCAGAGGACAACCGGGTAAGCCCCTTCACCAATAGACTTTGTTTTGCTTGCGTTGCTTGAGTCGAGGTTCGTTGACCCCGATTGTTGCGTATTCGGGTCCTGTTTGTGCCGTTCTCGGCTTATGCTTTTATTCCCTGTCCGTGGTTGTCGTTGCCAAAGTCCAGCAGGTCGGTCCTGTGGGTTGACGGCGTTTGTTAGCGGCTTGGAAAAGGTGGTGCTATGGGCATCGTATTGTTGGCGTTTGGATCGGTGACCAGAGCTAGCCATGGGTGTGGCGGCGTCGTTGTGACCACCGGCACTGGTGGCCGACGCCATGGGTGGCCGCTCGTTCTCTGTGCTTCGGGTTAAAAAGAAGAGCAGTCTGGTCAGGTCCGCCTCTGTAGGCGAATTCAACTTTCGAGTGGTCCAGCGACTTGGACCAAGATGGCCGTCGGAGCCGGTCTAGTCGACATCGCCGGCGTGGGCTTCGATCGTCTTTGCTAGCCGGAGGGGCGAGTTGGCTCATTGCTCGCTCGCATCCTGGTCTTGTGGACGATGGAGCAGAGTACTACAAGTGTGTCAGGAGCAAGGGAGGATGCTACACTGGAGGGGATGGAACTTTGGGTTTTTGGATGTGGGCAATGGGTCTGTATTCAAAAGTGGAAGGATTTGGGCCCATCTGTGGCTTTGTGAGCCCAGTCTCTATGTATTGCCTTGTTCGACGGGCCTGAAGCCCCAGGTCGCGGAAGCAACCCGACCCGATTTGGTTTCCTTTATTATAATTAAATAAAAAAAATAGAAAATAGGTAGGAAATACCTCTATTTGCCTATATCATCTAATTAGGCTTTTATATGTCCGAGTGTTTTGTTTTTTTTTTTCACACATCTTTTAACTTCAACTTCGAATGCAAATGTTTGGATATAATTTGTTCTATAATGCATGTTCTAGTAGCTAAATTAGCGTGGTAATTTGAGTTTAATTCGAAATACTCATTTTATCCTTTAATTGACTGAACTTTGTTAAGTATCTATTTTGAGTGAATGTATGTTCAAATGCTTGAATGCATGAGATTGATAGTCCGATGTGATGATCGATGGAGATGTCCACAGAGTCGACAACCCATTCGAGCTTGATGATGATTGAAGACCGATGTCCAGTCCGATCTGATTATTGTGTATTCGATAAATTTTTTTCTTTAAATATTGTCATTATAGATTTGGTTTGCATTTGTATATTCCACTCTAATGTTTGGCATATGTTATCTGATTGACTACTTACTACAGTAATGTCTTTAGATAAATTGCTTGTTAATGGCTTTCCTTATATGTTAGGTTAAGGATAAATAGGTAATTGCACAAAATGATAGAAAAACATTATGTATGATCATCTGGCACTGATTATACACTTGGTAAGTTTAAAATGATATTTAGAATGTGTGATCTCCTTATGGAATATAAATTAGTTAGGTACTGAAATGACGCTACTTAATTACATGTATTTTGATCATATAAACTAGCATTAAGGACTGTGGCGATCATTTGTTAAGTATTCACTTCTTGAAATGCATTAAATAATCCGAGAACTTCAGCATAAGGCAATCGAGTTAAAAGCTGTAATAATATTTTGGTTGTACAAATGGATGAGCCCCAAGAGATGTGTACACAAGACGATGTGAGCTTAGCTATCCTATTTCCCTCGAGTTTTTTTTTTTTTTTGTATCATTGCATGCTATGTTTAATTTCTTGTGTTTTTCCACTACGTTTTCTTGTCCATTTGTTCTTGTAATTTAATTGGGAATTTTCTCATTTTCGAGAATAATACGGCAAAAAGAAAATTGAAAACGATATTCGTTTTTTAAATATATGTTACAGAAGAAAACGTGAAATAGAAAATCCCACTCGCAGTGAACGTAGTGACAATTTATGTCTTAATTTGACCTGAAAAAAAAAATTATGTCTTAACTAAGCTAGAGTCTTTCTCTCTCCATTTGTTTCAGTCAGTAGGCGATCTCTACACAGAGCCCGTTATGAAATGTATGTGGTTAGAGGGGCTTAAATGCATTGTTAAATGCAGAACAGAAACCTTTATTTCTTATTTCCAAGGTGGCCTAATAGATTGGCATTTTTGCCCGTAAAAGACACGCGATCAATTGAAGCGACATGCTGGCCGGGACACTTGTGTTCGGGGGCAAATGATAGGGCAAATGGAGAGAGAAAATGATTGCAGCATGCCATTGTTTTCGTTGCTTAAAATGTATTTTGACTCAACATGTACTAGAGTACTCCCTTGTATATCAGCTTATCCAGTATGTGAAGAAGCTACCCAAATAAGAGTGCATGCTTTTGTTCTTACACACAAATACTAGGGACAAATTGAAACAGGGGAAACCCGGTCCAAAAGTCTATTCATAATGCTAAACGCATAACCATATTTATGAGTGTCTGCCTAATCCCTAGTGGGATAAGAGGCTTATTTTGTCCCAGCTAAAGTAACCAACAAGTTTGGCTATACTTATTCTATGTAGTTGGGTTACCACCGTAGAGCTCTGCCACTATATGTGGAGTTATCTAGATTTGTACTCCGCTAGTGTAGAATCATTAAATTTAGATTGTACTGCTAATTGTTTTTGTAGGCGTTTGGATGTCTTAAATAGCTTCTTTGCTAAAATACTGACGGTGAAATTTTGTTTATGGGATTTGTCTGATTGTACTAATATTATTTTCTGTCAATAGATGTTTACCTTAGTTGTGGGAAGAATTCGCAACGTCTCTACAATTGTGTGCTAAATGAAGATGCTCTCTTTCTCATTTTCTTTCCAGTCAATCATTTATCACCTCGCATCATATAGGCTTGATTATGCAACCGAGAGGAAGAAGGGCCTAGGGTTAGTTGAAAAATTGCATTGCATACGGTCCAACCTTCTGCAAGGAATTCTATTTGCCATATCCAAACCAAGGGGGAAGCTTGGGACGTGGGTGGTTGAGGTCAATTCTTTTCTCTGTAGCATTGTTTTTACACCCAATTACTGAATGCCCGTCAATATAAGCATAGGCTGTATTAGTTTATTTTAGTTAAATATAATTCTGCTTTTCGCTCTGGAATTCTTATACCTTCATTGATCCGTCCTTTTAAGTTGAAAAACACATCGCACCGTTGAGAGTGGAGGTGAGCACTGTCCTTCTTCATTCAGTTGGACTGTGAACCAAACAAACTGCATCATTACGGTTTACCAAACCAAACTAGACTAAGTTCCTTTTGGTAATTTTTATTCATCCGTTTCTTTTCAATGCAAGTTGAGCTGCTAAATTCCTATGTTTCATTGACAAATTGTGCGCGAAGCTGGACTTCGTTCTTCCACTTGCCATGTTTCTTCCCCTACAACCAAAAGACAGTAACTCTAAAAGCTATGGTACGAGCGCTTGATTTTAACTATGTTCCGATGAACATAAACGATAAGGCCATAATGGTCTAAATTCTAGATTAGAGAGAGAAAACATTCTTAATATCTTGAAAAATCCCACATGAATGTGTTTTTCTACTATTGGACGACGACTATGTGCGCTTTAGGTGGTCTATATCCTCACTTAAGCAAGCTTTTCGCTATTTGTGACTTTCTACTGTCCTTATTAGGAAGCGGCCTTCCTAGGGTCGGTATTGCTCTATACTGAAGAAGTGAACGAAAGTGATGTGCGAGGTGAATCTGCGTTTAAATCATTGCAAGTAAAGATCTATGAGAGAATTGTTGGAAATTAAACCAAATTAAATGCTGAAAATTACCTTTTTTGTGCATGAGCCGTCGATTCACTGTTTGTATTGTGTCGATTCGTCTCCCGAGACTAGTCATTATGGAAAGTCCTCTCTGAGACTGTAGTAACGAGGATGCTAGTTGTTTGTGGCTCACTTTTTCGCGGTGGACTATAGTTATGGTATGCCTAATGACTTTATGATTGAGCATTTAGGACTATAGTTTGTGGCATACCTTTTCGTGGTGGACTATAGTTATGGTATGCCTAATGACTTTATGATTGAGCATTTAGGACTTTTCAGCAACTTTGATAGGCACCATTAATTACTTAGGAGACCGCATGATACCACTATTAGTTAATCTGATCGACATTTTGCAGTAGCAATCTAGTAGATGTATTAGATTATGTATTGTGATCTGGGTAGCCGTCCGTACTTTAGGATTGGCTGCTGATATATCTAATGGTATTTACTATTTTGTATTGAGGCGTATTTTTGGCAAGTTTCACCCCCCAAAGCAAAGCCAACGTTTGATGAGGAAGTTCCTAGCATCCCGATTCACTTGTGTTTCCATAGGAGAAAGAACCTTCTTCATACTTGTTCATTGTTTGTGAGAATTATTACTACATGTGCTGCTTAGTGGCCAAGTTCAACGGAGATCCTTGAAGTTTAAGAAGAACATCCATGGAAAACCGAGGTATGTTCATACTTACAATGGCTGGAGATTTTGACGTCGGTTATCAGTAACTTTTTTACGTTTATACCTTGTGGTAGTTGGAGTGGGACAATGATCAATGCCAGTGTGCATCTCGGCTCCAATTTGAAAGTCACACTTCTTCTCTTGTACTCTGGGGAATGATTGTTGATTCAGCGGCCGGTACTCCCGTAAATGCGCAAATTATTATTTCTCCACATGTCGTCTTAAGTTTCCTTGATAGTCCACTAATGAGACTGATTTCCCTACTGTTTGCTCTCCTTATTTGTAGATAGGCGTTGATCTTGAAGAGAAGCAAAAGATATTGAAGAACAATATCTTAGTCTTTGGTAGGAGGTACATCACTCTACATGAAGTGAAAAATTTTGAGTTCAATTTCTGACCCTGGAGTTCAGCATCAGCATTTGTAAAATTATGGACTCTCAAGGTGCACAGATTCTCTTTATTATTTGGAGATCTTACTGTTCTTAAGTTATATTGGAATAATCACAAGCTTTGGTTTTTTTCCTGCCGTCTTTCACTTTCAGTATCATTTTTTTTCCATGTGGCCTTCAAACAGAGAAAATAATTGTATCCATGATGCATTTTCTTTTTCTTCTGTCCTGAAGGTGAAAAGCAATTTTCTGCACCGTGTATTATCGCTTTTGGGTGGAAAATTAGCGATTGCTAGACGGGCAATATGTTGTGAATATATACTCTGTGATGTTTCTCGTTAATCTCATCACGTATTTCTAAATGGAACATTAGTTTCACAGTAGCCTTTTCTCTGTGATCTTCCATTTATATGAAGTTCTGCTTCGGGAACCTTATGTGAAGGTGATGGGAAGAGGCTTCTCTGCACTACCTTTTAAAACATTTACTATACGATTCAGGAAAGTCGAGAAGGCAGCCTCTTGTCCATCTTGCGAATCAAATAATCAGGTACGAACATAGTTGTTCAACAGATTGGCGACCTGCTTCGGCTTTGTTGTTTATGCCTCACTTACAAATCTTAGCATGCAATGATGCGCATTAGCGGCCAAATCTGCAAGTTCTGCAGCAAGTCCAGATCTGGAAGCCTTTTCTGCAATTTCTTACAGTAAATTGCTGGTTTTCCTCATGTTCATCTTTAAACCTTAAATTTTGGTCTAGCTTATAGCAAACGCAATTGCAATATAGAAAATATTTTGATGGGCTTGTCATGCACTACATTTCATGCCTTGAGACTCATCTTCTATTTGTTCAATTGCAATTAGAATCTTCGAATTTACTTGAGCGGATGCGTGTTGGCATCTAAATTTTGCTTTTTCATGATTTATTACATAAAAAAATTAGGGACTAGCCTTAGTCCCTTGGAAAATTAATTTATTCATATAGTTAAGTTCACATAGATTAGTTTAATTTTAGCATTCATGCATTTACGTTTAATTGAACTGGCAGTAAGTGGATTGGTATCAGCCACAATGATTAGGCGTACCCTATGAAAAATTCGTCCAAAATGTGGAGGCTGATGCGACTGAAAGTTACAAGACCAAGAAGGGAATTAGGCCCATTCAATTGGGGCTAATAGTTCACATAGTTGAGCCCATGTTGTTTGGAAATGGGTGAAGCCTTGCACATGCACTTGACTTCAAAGTCTCGTTCACTCCTTTTTATGGATTTTGCCACCATTAGTGTCAGAGATTTATTTATTTATTTCTATGAGAATTTGAAGATCATCTTAGTTTTTCAATATAAATTTACAGCATACACACTTTGATATTTTTTTTCCCAATCCAAAACATTTTGAGAATTCCATAACAAAGATTTACATGAGCATATAATCTTTCAAATATCTTCTCAGAATTCACACGATATTTTTAGTTTCGACGGTTGCATTTTTCTCTTACATATAGGTAGGTTTAAACAACCAACCCATAATACATTTTTTCTAACTTCTCTTTTCTAAAGTCTTGTTGAACATAATAATAATAATAATAATAATAATAATAATCATCATCATCATCATCATCATCATCATCATCATCATCGGCATGCACCGGATGTCTTGACCATGTATTTCTGATGGAATCATATCTAATAACCAAATATGAGTTTACAATTTCATACACAAACTGACTTGTTTAAATTTTTCAACTCGCCGATTGTACGAATTTCAACATATTCATACAAGAGGAACTCGGAGGGACGATTGAGAGGAAGGATTCGATTTTTCAATCAAACTATAAGGAAAAATATATACCAAAGTGAACGGTGTGAACGATTGAATTGTTCGACAAAAAAAAAAAACCAATTGAATTGGAACTGTGTACTTGCCTATGATATACCTGGGATGAAATTTGAAGTAGATACTTTTTTTTGTAATATATTCAGTTCTATTTACGTTTAAATCACCCTGGGCTTTTAAGAAGAACATGGGCTGAAGCCCAACAAGTATTAATAATGATCGAGAACATTTCGGCGTTGCCTAACAAGGCCCAAGGGTGAAGTCTTATTCAAGAGTTCGGAGTCGCTCCTTGCAACTTAGCCGATCCACTGGCCATCGAGCCCCTACCTCACGACGTCACAGTTACCTCCCTTGATATCGCTCCACTGAATCCCAGGTTGCCAGCCACTCGACTCCACCTCTTTCATTATTCTTTATTCTATTTTCTTGCTGCAGGAGGAGTAGAGGAGAATCATCAACTAGAGCGGAAGACATGAGCTTGTGTGGAAATAAGGGAAGGGCGATGGGTCTTTTTTCCTTCTGGTCTTTGTCCGAATTTGACCAAGCAAGGCAGCCAAGGCTTTGGTCTTTTTGATTACCAGATGAGCTGTTCTGTTTCTTCGCTGCCTCCCACGCCTCGGTTGCTCCCGTGATGTCAGAACAGCTCCACACGATGATGGAAACCGTTCGATGGAGCAGCTGCTGGTGTGGCCTTGACCTCCAACGATGACACCAGATCATGCCTAGTGACCAGACCAGCGGGCAAGCAAATACGCATCAGCTTTCCAGTGCTTCGACAACTGCGGCTGTTAGTAGTCATGTCGCAACGTCAGCGCGAGCATCCCCAAGCAGATCCGTGAGCCCCTTTTGCCAAAGAGGATGGGTGACCCTAAAGAAAGTGATACGCCCCGGTTGAAGAACATTGCCAATTTGCCAGAACAAGTCCACACGGTGGACTTGTTATCTTGTTATATTTTTTATTTACTTCATGCATGCAAAGTTCAATTCTTGGCAGGCAGATCGTGAAGAGGTCATCGTGCGGAGAAAGAGAAAGCAAATTCACAGGAAGTCAGAGAGGGACAAGACTTTTCCTCTCGTATTGTTTGCATAGAACTTTGGAGTAATGAGCACCCACCGTTCGGTATTCGATGATCTCCTGCTCTCATCTCGCGGCTACTTCGACTTCAATATTCTCTCGTCGACGTCGACTGGCCTCATTGACCACGTATCAGACCTCTTCGCCTCGACTCGAACAAGCCTAGTACTAGCGTGTCCCGAAGTCTGGTTTTTGGTTGCGTCGACAAAATTCCTGGAGCAAAAAGGGGCACCCTTCAAGTCTTCGTACCAGATTCATAGCAAATTGCCAACCCCAACCCCAACCCGAGAACAGTATTTATTTCTATTTTTTATGTTCGAGTTTTCTCAGCGTTCCTCAGCCACTTCCACATCTTTAGATAAGTTATCTTGTCTAATT
Organism: Psidium friedrichsthalianum; assembly: GCA_019149425.1. Lineage (NCBI taxonomy): Eukaryota > Viridiplantae > Streptophyta > Magnoliopsida > Myrtales > Myrtaceae > Psidium > Psidium friedrichsthalianum. Next base: position 11,828 of record JAGVVM010003284.1, read on the forward strand.
TTGATTTGTTGGTATGGTTCCGATTTTCAATCAATGATATCTCCTGCATATTTTTTTGAATGAAAAACCTAAGAAAATCTTCTTCCTTTTTCCTTAAAAGGTAATGTATTTCCTAAATCAGACAAGCCCTATCCATGATTATTCAGATAAGATCTTTGATTTCGTGGAAAAACGCGAAATTAGTCGACCCAATCTATGATTATTTAGATTTGCTTTGCTAATTCGATAAGTTGATTTTGGATCATGAATTCAATTTTCTGAAAAATAAAGTGGATAGTCATGGATGATCTAGCTTGTTTCCTTTCCTTAATTATGGCCTTGTAATCATGCTTTCGCATGTTGTTCTTTTATTGTCTTCCTTTTGCGACATTGGAATTAACTAATTAGAGAGAGAGAGAGAGAGCGGGGGGGAAGCTAATCTTGATCCAAGGTGAGATTCGCTTTCGATACATTCACAATCATTCACTTACTGCGAGGCCACAGTCTATATCTATGATAATTAAGGCAAAAACTTTTTGTGGAGATCAGTCGCAAGGAAAATTGTTAGTTCTCCATCGATTAACCATTTTCGGCGAACCAAACACATGAAAATCTGGAAAACTAATTTACAGAAAGCTCTTTCTTGAATCAAATGACATCCTTAATAGAGTAATGAATAGTGGTATTAACCTATGTAACAATGAAGGCTCTACTCTATAAGATCATTTTAGGGTGTGTTTGTTTCTTGTAAAATGCCACGATAAAAGAAAACACTTTTTACCTTACCCAAAAAAAAAAAATTAAAACACTTTTCGTGGAAATCATTTTCAAGGAAAATTATTCGATTTTCATTGATTAACCATTTGCAAAGAACCAAACACCTGAAAATTCGGAAATGTAATTTGCATAAAACTCTTTCATTGAAACAAATGATACCCTCAAAAGGGTTACATTGACTTCTTGTGGGGATGATAGATCAATGCGTGCCATTTGTCTAACCTTTGTATCTTACTAGAGGAAGCTTTTTGAATCTCAATGATCTGCGTGTATGCTTGCATTGGAGAAGGCCTTGTGAACTGATGTTGAGAACTTCAGAGAAATCTTTTCAGAGCGTTGCTTGCTCATGAAGTGATGACACATGGATGGAGTCGAGAGTTGCACGTGCGATCCTGACGAGATACAACGCAGGCGGTTGAGAAATATTGTAGTGAAAACGAATTTTTTGGCTTTTACTCCAAGACATGGAGAATGCATTATCCCCATCATTATCTGAAAATGAACTGATAATCATTTTAAAAATGAAAAGTTGTGTGTGTCTTTTAATTTTCTTAAAGAGACATGTATTTCCAACCAAAAAAAAAAAAAAGGACATGTATTATTCGTGTGATATAAGGGCTACAGATATTATATCATCAAATCTAAAGAAAATTTTATCCAGTTAGATATTCCTAATATAAATAGTTTTGTAGATTGTAAACAGCTTATTTCTTATGGTTTTTTTTTTAATCATAATCTTTTGTTCCTTAGGCTAAAATTAGTATCATAATAGAAAATTTTCTTTCATATGTTGTGTAATAGAAGTTAATTTAGGCTTAGTTCATTTCGCAAAGATTTTAATGCATCCGAGGAAAAATGTTTCCTTTTAAGGAAATTTACGATATTTTTTCCTTTAAAATAGTAGACGTGACCATTTTCTACGTGCTTTTTCTCCATAGTGGGCCTCACTGACTGTTTATCATGGGCTTTAAACCTGATTTGAGCCCAACTATTACTTATTATTTTCGGTTCCAGCTAACTTCTCTTTATTGTTCTTTAACTTCATATATATTATTTCCTTGTTCGTTGTTCACAATAAGAATTAATCCTTAAATCCAGTTAACAACTCATCTATGGGAAGCCATTGAAACTCAAAAATATGAATGAGCTGAGTAAACGAATAAAAATGAATGGAAATTGGGCAGTATGATCAGTGGAATGAAGTAAGGTGGGGAGAGAACAATCTTTCCATAAGGGCACGTACAAGTACATTATATGATTCTAAGGTCCATGTGAATCGCATTCCCGAGATGGATCCAAAGGCATTTAAGACGTCGTCCCATCTATGGGCATCATGCCATGCATTGGACCGACAAATCTCAAAGCGCCTCCGTTGTCTTGACTAGAAAATTTAATGGGCGACATAAATGGGTCAAACATGGAGCCTACTGAAACTACCACATACAGTATGGAGTTTGACTTCCCTGTTCAAGATTGTTTGGTGCGGACCAACTCATGATATTATATACTTGAGACGGATCACCTCCTTGTCAGGTCAGAAGCTGCGGGATTGACTCAGAGACGTAGGAGAGAAAGAGAGAGATGGATGGTGTCCGTGGAGAGAGCATTGCTGTTGAAAGAATGAGTAGTTACGACAAGGAGAAGGAGACGGAGAAGAAGCAGAAGAGAGGGCACGTAGTGCATCTCCCAAGCCCGGCTCCAAGCCACATCAGCGTGATACTGAAGCTAGCCAAACTCCTCCACCAACGTGCGGGCTTCCGCATCACCTTCGTCGACACCGAGTTCAACCATGCGCGCTTGCTCAGCTCTCACCCTTCTTTCTCCTCCACTCGGACCTTCATGCCTCTCCCCTTCTCTCGCCTCATCGCCGCTCTCCTCGAAACATCATCGGATGAGCCCAGAGGCGTTTCTCGCATCCTCTGTGACGGTTTCACGTTGTTCGCCGCCACTCCTGCGGCTCGGCAGTTTAACGTCCCTCTCCTCGTCTTCTGGCCTGTCTCCGCTTCTTCATTCTTGGCCCCCAAACACTATCGCGCTATCGAGGACTAGCTGCGTCCTCCTGCATCCTCTAAAGGTGAGTGATACTTTCGTATTTCAAGCTGCGCTAAGTCAATCTCTCCATACGTGAAATGGATTTGCGGTATTCTGCCACAAAACCTTGTTGTGTGTTCAAGTATATAAGTTTCGCCTGCTTAATTACAACAACTTATAGACCCATATCATTACTGGAGTAACTATACTTGTTTAAATAACGCTGAACATACTAAAAGACCCATATTCTCCTAAGTTAGTAAGTCGTTTATTAGAGAAATGTTATATCCCATTCAATGATTGTAGATAGCGTTTGATATTTTCCCATGAATTAATACTTTAAAGTTAATAGAAGACTCGCCCCTTTTTTATAGCAATAGTTACACCTATAGTCCATATTTTAAAAAGTTATTTACATAATCCAAATGTTTGATTAGATCCTTTATTTTTTTTTTCAGTGATGATTAGTTTACTTGTACCATATGATGCAATTCTTTTGAATGGCATCAAAAGTGGATGCTAATCCCCTCGATGCAAATGTAGGTTTGATTGCTAATCTCATTCACTCAAAGTATGGCCATATTATTAGCAAAGTGCTTGAGAGTATTGCAATATTATTTCTTGAATGGTTTTTATTCTTTTCTATGAATAATCCTAATGCCAGTACAAGTATTTTGGTGCATATGGTAGAAGTCCATTGAGAAGTTGACAAGTGGCCCTCTCATTGTGTGACACGTCTTCTACCTTTCACAAAGCTTAGAAGTAACAGCACTCTGAAACTAGGAAAAGTATACCTTAGCTCATCATAAAGTCTCGACAAAATTTAGAGAACTTCAAAATTTGGACGTGAAATTTTTAGGAGTTTCACCTCATAGAGCAATACAAGGCATGGAGAACAAAAGTAAGATATGCATTACCTAAGACTGAGTTTTCACGAGAAAAGGAGACAACATCTTACAACATTTCAGGAGGATAATTGAAAATGAATGCAATAAAAAGATTGAGAAAATCTAAGGTAAAAGAGGGGGAAAACAATCTGTAGTCAAGCAGCGACATAAATACTGAGAACGAGATGAAGGAAGATTGAATAGTTGACCAGAGAAATCATCTGGCAATGTGTTGACCATTGCACTCATTGGTGCCATTCAAAAGAATTGCATCTTTTGAGTACATTCTCTACCAATGGCTAACATCCATAAAATTATATTACAGTGGAAGATATATCTCATTTGAGTGAACGAAGCTCAAAATAATCACGTTTCGCATCCTATCTTAATAGCATCTTTGTTTTTATTTCATTAACGTGAAGGGAGCTATATCTAAAGCTTTCTGTACCACATAAAAGAAATATATTCTTCATGCATGCAGATGCAAGCTCTTCCGAAGCAAATACTTTCTTGGATACGGTCATTGACTGGGTTCCGAGCATGAAGTGCATGAGGGTGCGTTGACCTCCCAAACTCCTTCTGCACCAAGGATGGTGACGATGATTTCCTGCTCAACTTTGTCCTGGACGTGGTTCAGAATACTACCAATCGAAATCCCACTCCTCCCATGATCTTCCATTCCTTTGAAGCCTAGAGCGAGATGCTCTCGACGCGCTTTCATCCGTTTCCACTCACATCTACACTATCAGCCTAGTCCACCTCCTCCTCACTCAAGAGGTAGATGTCAATGATCGGAGTCACGAGCTAAAGCAAATCAAGGGCCACCTATGGAAGGAGAACACAGAGTGCCCCAAGTGGCTCGATTCCAAGGAACAAATCAGTGATATACGTGAATTTTGGGAGCATCGCGTTCTTAAACCAAGAACAGTTGGTGGAGTTCGCGATGGGACTTGCCAATAGTAGGCAACTATTTTGTGGATAGTTAGGCTAGACCTTGTGAGCCGAGGAGACTGTACTAGAGCAAATGCCCTTCTTCCTCATGAGTTTCTCATAGAAACCAAGGGAGAGCTTTGATCTCAGGATGGTGCCCACAAGAGGAAGTGCTCCAACACCTTTGATCGGAGGGTTCTTGACTCACTGCGGGTGGAACTCAATACTGGAGAGCCTATCGGCCAGAGTCCCATGCTTTGTTGGCCATGCTTTGGGGACCAGACGGGCAACTACAGGTACGTATGCAGTGAGTTGGAGATGGGTCTAGAGATTGGAAGTGAGGTGAAGAGAGATGATGTGGAGAGGTTGGCCAGAAAGCTAATCTCAGACGATGGAGATGATGATGAGATGGGGAAGAAGTTGAAGAAGAGGGCCATGGAGTGTAAGAAGATGGCACATGAGGCTGCTCTTGGCTCTTCCACTTTGGATTTTAACAAGCTGGTGAATTGCCTTACTTCTATCCAAAATTAATGATGAATACTATAGTATGCAGAGAATTCGGGTTAGGCTTAGGCCACAACGTAAGGATGTATTAGTTATAATCCCTTCTAAATTATCATCCTTGAGGATGATATGCACGGGTTTGACACCGTAGTTATTGTACTGAGAGATATATATATATATATCATAAATCGAAATCTTAAATTTCCAAATCAAGAGTTCAAATTGAGTAGTAAGGTTCGATCAAGTACCCGAAATTAGTTTCTTTGTGTCATTAGCATTCATAAGTAGCACGAACAGTATTACAAAATGTTATATCTGAGTAAGTTATCCATAAAACAAAGTAATCTTAATTTCGAGCATGGGTAATGATTCCTGCGAATAAGAAGATGTAATTTCACATTGTCTTATTACCATTAGGATTAGGCTCTGATATAAGTCACAACTATTTGAATGCCTTTTCTTTATTTTTACTTTTGAAGTCTAAAAATTCACTTTTAATTATTGTATCACCATCAAAATATAGTGTGCATCACAAAAAAGACAAAATTTACATCATGGACAAGTTTAGGTCACTTGAATTGGTGGATACTTAATGAATTGTCAATTCACTAGTGAATCTATATATATATATATTCGTTTCACGATTCAAGAGACTATTGGTTCATCTAACATGTAGGTGTTGCTTAGATTCCTAATCAAATCAAATCATACGATATGCATAGAGAAATAATTGATTTTCATAACACTGTTCACACCCTCTTTTGCAGACCTATTGCTTAGACTGCCATAGTAAAAAAAAATAATAATTTGATAACCTTGTCAATTCTATGGATAATGTAATGGGCACAATCAATCATAATTCAAAAACACCTAGGAAGCTGTATTTTTGCATGAGACTTGGTTTGGGAGAAAATTACCAAAAAATTCCTAAACCTATTGCAATTGTGTCAATTTAGTTCTAAATCCTTTTTTTTTGGTCAATTTAGTCGTAAACCTTTTACATTTGTGACAATTCACATCCGACCAATTTTGGCCCACTGGCTTGAGATGGATGTTTTCAAAATAATGTTTTAAATATTTTTCCCACTTATTTTTAATTTTTAAATATTTTTCCCTACTTTTTTTCTTTTATTTTTGTTAGGTCGGTAGGAGGCCACCTGACAACCTCCAATGGCTACTAGGCGAGGGCCTACGAGCCCTTAGGGTTGTGGCTCTAGCTGGCCACTGGGTGAGGGTTCGTAGGCTTCTTGCAGGCCCTTAACAAAAAAATGAAAATGAAAAAAAGACAGGAAAAATTTATTAAGAAAAATAAATTCAAAAAATATTAAATTTTGTTAAAACTTTTCACATCAGCACTGATTGTGCCACATTAACAATTTTCGGCCAAAATTGTCCGTATGGACTAAATTAGCACAAATGCAAAAAGTTTGAACTGAATTGGCAAAAAAAAAAAAGATTTAGGATTAAATTAGCAAAAAGTTTGGGACTTTTTTTTTATATTTGTGCTCCGGAGGTTATTCTCCTATATGAAATTGACATAATCTATTAATTAGGTTAAGCCTGTAGAATAACTTCAAACTGTGGCTTAAACTTTGGCTTCAAAGAAGTGTGGTGGGAATGTAGATGTTGAACCATTTAAGACAGAAAAGTTCTGTTATGAGCTCGCCGGTAATCTAGCAATTGATGTCGGAACTTAACTAATTGTGTAGGTTTCAACCAAAAAAAAAAAAAAACTAATTGTGTAGGTAATGCGAAAATAATGATTAAAAATGAAGTCGATTGTTGCAAAAAGCATTGGAAATCAAAGCAAATGAGGAAATCAAATATTTAATCAGAGGGATTGGTATCCCCTTATATTCGGATAAGGTCATGACGCACATCTTGAATTTCCATAAGTGGGTGAGATCTTTTGTGAGCCTATGTTATGGTGCCGACTTAAGCGAGCCATGGATCAATTGGGGATCCGTGGTCGTGTCTTTGAGTTATTTCTCTAGTTCGCTTGAAGTATCACATTAGCATCCATACGCATTGATCGTTGAAAATATATTTCGACATTGAGTCAGCATATGAAACCCAACCCCGATTAAAGGATGGAAGATGTCCGTATTGCAGAAATAATTAGGCGTTCAAGGAAAATATTGGGTGGATTTTAATTTCCAATCAATTCGGTGTGGTCTTCCTCTAATCGACATTTGACTGTGAGTTGGATTTCTATATGCAATAGAGATAGAACTAATAATGCAATAAAACGGAGATAGGAAGCCTTCACATAATAGCCAATACAAACATTTGCCTATGAATGTCTAAATAATGTGGATATCAATTGACTTGTTTGCAAACGTATATGGTTATGCTCTATCCAATTGCAATCTATAAACATCTATGATTGTCTAGTATCAAAAAGATGCATATTTGCATGATTTGTATCGGTGGACAAGTCTTCAACATGTTAGATTAATATACTCGTGTTCATTTTTAAATGTGGCCCGCCACAGCAATGACACCGCAACGCCCACAATATTTTATGGTGTCGAAAATGCAACATATATTTCGTGCATTAAAGCTGTACAGCTCCTCAAGCTAAACGTGGAGAATGTGAGGCACAATGGGAAGGAGAGCTTGTCGCAAATCTAGGATTAAGGTATGTTACCATCTCATCTTCTTTTTCTTCATTTGCTTAGAAGGGATCCGACAAGAACATGGCCGAGGATGAGAAGATGAGAAATGATACCACGGTTCTTGTCTCTGCCTTAGAAGAGCAATCTTATGCTTTTAGCCTTATGTGGGTTTTTCCATGGTTTACTTACTAATCCAGCTTGATGCACAACAGGGACGCTAAACATCAATGTAATGTAGCCTGTAGGAACGTGCCTCCTCTAGTCTGAAGTAGAAACAGAGAAGCCAGTTTGGAAGATTGTGGGTGATCGTCTCCATTGTTTTTCACAATTGGTGGGAGCTGATGTTTTTTAAGATGCATCGGGCTGCAATTCAAGGGCTTGCTATGCTAACCAGAACAGAGGTCCAGCTGACGTTGGTTGAGGAAATTGTTACTAGAAATGCCGGCTACGTATTAGGCCCATTACGAATCACTCACACAAATCCGTTAAACCTATAATTTTATGGGTAGTTCTCAACTAAAACACTGAGCTATACCTCATATATATATCTGGTTTTAAACCACTAGATGTGTTTTGGTTTCTGAAGCCCTGCCCTCTCTATCGAGCTGAAACAAGAAATTTTGAGGGAGTGGTTTCTTAGAGGGATCAAAGGGAAGAGTCTTCAAACGGTTGCTCAAGTCGGGGCATCAAAGCGGGGTAGCAAAATACTCATTCATCACTTTGTGTAGCCATGACGATTTGGAGGAATAGTGGTTAATTGCATCAAATTCAGTCAAAGTTTTCCACCATTCAAAGAGCAACGTCCCCAAATACTAGAGTTTGATTTATTCGGATGGTAACTTATGAAAGAGAGAAAATTTCCAAGCGTTGGGAACGAAGTAGTCCTTTTTCACCTCCTAAAGGAAAATTTTCAGGTCTCGGGTAAAGTGGACCCACATAGGTCAGGAGCTACTCAAGATCCATGAATTAATACGAACATTTGTTGGTCAATCCTAGTCATAATCGTAGAATTGGACTAGGTGATGGTATGTCGAAAGGGCATATTTTCAAGCACTTATTTTTTGCAAGTATTGTTTTAAGAACGTGGTTATGTTATTAGGGGGTTCAATCAGTTCATTTTCCTGCATTTGAGCATATAAATTTAGGAGACAAAGGTGTGGTTAGGACAAGTTCGTTTGTGCATGTAACAATTTTGCCAACGGCAAAGTCTGGGAAGCACCACTTTTGCTCTTGGTACCACGAAAACCGTAAGAACTATTTATTTACGGTAGTCTCTCTCACTCTGCAAGACCCAGTATTGAGTCTAATACACTTCCCGTTTCCGAGACCCAGTGTTGAGTCTGATATGCTTCCCGTTCGCCTTGTCGCTTTACAAATTACAAACAGTACTTGGTGTTGCAGCAACGCTAATGCTTGTCACGAGACAGTGCATAAGTGGAAGATCACCGCATCTTCAAACTGAGATGAGTTATCCTTCCTTCAAAGGCCTACCATCCAGCATGGACCTTGTGCAGCCATCCTAATGCGAAAATATTCAAGCACACCACTGCAAGCTTAGCTTTAACGACTAGATTTTTGGCCCATCGGAGGGGATTCAGGTAGCATCGTATTCTCTCTGTCGGAAACCTCAGAAGCATCTCAAAAGTGAACAATTTGCACAAAGATTGAACTCACCCTGCAGGAATGAGCTGTAAATTATGTATATGAGTTGTAATTTCCTATATTAGAGGTTATGTCTAATTGGGAGTTTCCTTCTTCTGTGCATATGTATTTTATATCTCTAGGTCATTGTAATTGATCCAGAAGAAATATACAGAAAAATTGATAAACGATTTTTTTCTTTTAAATCTTTCCGTGTTAACATGGTATCAAAACTTAAGGTTTGCTCCCAGTGAGTACTGTACAACAATCCTCGATTACGGCGGTCCCGCAGAACTTACTGCCATAAGAAATATCAGCATTTGGAGGCCAAGGACGAGGGAACAACCCGAGAAGAGCCGCGACTGCAACTCTATCTTCCACAGCAGAATCGGTACTGGTGCATTTATCATTGCTCTGTTCATTCAGATCAACATCCACTGCAGGCTTCTCTGATCAACTTGACCTCCACATCTCCAACGCAACTTTTTGCAGGTCATGACTTAAGAGAGTGTAGAACTCCAAGGTTGGACCCAAACCAGTTCCAACTTCACCAAAATACTCGACTTCAAGGACAACTTCCTAGCTAGAATACATCTCCCTTACTTTCGCAGCAGAATCCAAAATACAGTTCGGAGATACCGTTTGATTCTACACAGCCAGTCTTTGAGGAAGGTTAGACCGAAAACCTTATCGAGTATCGGGGAGAAACCGTTCGATTTACTAACCAAATTAAGGGTTTGGGACTTGGTTACGTCGACATTCTTCTACAAATAAGAAAACTCCTAATTCAATTACACGAACAAACAGACAAGAAAATCCAGTGGAAAAAACACAAAATTAAAAATAACATGCAATAAAACAAAACAACAAAAACTCGAAGCAAATAGAACAGCTAAGCTCACATTGTTTCGTGGACATGTCTCTTTAGGATCGTCCATTCACGCAACCAAAACCTCTATTGATTATTATTGCTTCCAACTCAACTACAGTAGGTTAAATCTCCTAGATTATCTAATGCATGCAAGAAATGGAGACTTAACAAATGATCAGCTCAATCCTTAATACCAGTTTAGATTATCAAAATACATGTAATTGATAAGGAGGTAAGTTCAAGCATTAAAAACATGTGAACATAAGTTAAAAGGGAAAAGAAAGAAAAAGAAAAACAATAAACCATCCTTTTGATCACCTATTATCTTTTAATCCTAAAATTTTGTCTTTAACCACGATCTTCTAAGGGGTTTTCCCCATTGGCATGCAAGGGGAAAAGGGAAACTGTTTGGAGGTTGAGCCGAGCCATGTCAACATGCTCATAAAATCATATCTACACAAAGCAATTGGAAACGGAAACGTGAATCAGTTAAAACTCCTAACCGCCCCAAGGGGAGAAATTTCTCACACCAACATAAGATAGATATATATATATATATAATATATATATATATTTTGGCATGTCATGTCAAAATTTAAGAGAAAATAACCGGTGTCTAAAATACCTATGAAAATGAAACACAACCTACAACATACTTCACAGGTTTCTTCCCCTTTCTTCTACACAACCACATTGTAAGATTTCAAGTACAGCTTAACCCCAAACATAACAGGAAAGAGCAAGATAACAAGAATCAATATCCTCATTCGAATTCAGGAAAAGAAAACTCTCAAATATAAATAGCAAAAAAGGTCCTTGTAAAATCAACATTGTCGACGTCAATCAACAACAGGATGGGGAACAAACTAATATTGATAGACGTCGCTGACTCTGATTTTGGAAGGACATTTCCACTATTTACATTTGCGAATTTTCTTTTCTTGAATTCAAGTGGGGATATTGATTCTTATATCTTACTCTCCTGCATAATTTGGATGAAGTATCTCAGTATGCTTGGGGTTTAGCGGTAGTTGAGAATTAACAATGTAACTGTGTAAAAGAAAGGGAAAAAAACCTCTGAATAATGTTAGAGGTTGTGTTTCATTCTTACATGTATTTTAGACACAATGGTTATTCTTTCTTAAATCTTGACATACATGCCAAACCTATATATCTTATGATTTTTGTCCATAATTTCTCCCCTTGTGTTGGATATGAGTTTTGCCCGATTGATGTCTCTATTTTCAATTGATTTGTGTAGATCTAGTTTTATGAGCATGTTAATGTAGCTTGGCTTAGTATTCACATAGATTCCCAAACTTTTCATGTGCATGCTGATAGGAAAAACAATAAGCTCCTTGGAAGATCATTGTTCAAGAGAAATTTTTAGGAACTAAAAGATAATCAGGTGATCAAATGGATGGTTGATTATTTTTCCTTATTTTACCTTCCATTATTATTTCATGTGTTTTTAATACTCGAACTTACCTTCTTTATTAATTACATGTATTTTGATCATCTGAACTAGCATTAAGCACTATGGTGATCATTTGTTAAGTCTTCACTTATTGAACACATTAAAAATCGAGAGCTTTAGCGTACCGCAATCAAGTTAAAAGCTATAATAATGGTTTTGACTGCACAAATCGGATAAGCCCCAAGAGATATGTCCACAAGACAAAGTGGGCTTAGCTATCCTATTCCCTTGATTTTTATTTTTTATTATTGCATGCTATTTTAATTCTTGTGGTTTTTCCACTACATTCTAGTCTATTTGTTCTTGTAATTGATATGAAAAAAAAGAAAATTGAAAATGATATTTCCTTGTTAAATATATGTTACGGTTGAAATAGAAAATCTCTCCCCACTTAATATTGAAAGAGCTGGTTTGGTTTCATGCTCGTTCTTGAATGTAAGAGAGAGAGATCCCCCTGCCTTTTGATAATCTAAACACAAGTGAATTGTTCTAATTGCAGCGATTGGTTAGTTTTTCTGGGTTACTTTTGGAAAATGTCTATATTTTCATGGTATAAATTGCACCTCTTATGTCATTTTGTGTTCAGGACGGAATACATACTAGAAAAGGAAATGCCTGGAAATATGGAGAACATCAAAGTTTTGTATCAACACCGACTTGTTGAATCAAGTTGAGAAGTTAATCGCCAATCAGCGAATCTAATAATGACGCAAGAGTGTTTGTGAACCGCCTGTTATTTCCGAAGCACAATCTTAACAAGACCGTTAACTCGAATTGATAGAGCAATGAAAACTACGATAGTTTAGCCTTCCAACGTGCTTATAGTGATAATTCCTAACTCGTTAAATGTTACTAGGACTTTCGTCAAAGGACAGCCGGTGATACTTGACCAAGACGAAGAGACATTTTTTTTTTTTTAATTTGGAAGGTGATTATTCCGATTAATCCTATTACAAGAAAGATTTATTGTAAATATCTTGAGGACAAAGGGGTTCACTTGGCGACACAGTCGATGTTGATTTACGACGACCTTTCTCCTATTGCATTTGCCAGTTTTCTTTTCCGAAGTTTCAATAGAGACATTGATTCTCAGTTTAGCTTATCCTCATTGGGAAAATTTGGAAAAGTATACAAGCATAATGGGATGCTGCTCTTTTCAAATCACGAAGGAAGATAAGGCATCCTCGGGAATCAACATCCTTGATTGGGACCCCAGAAAAGAAGACTGGCAAAATAGGAGGGAAAGGTGCTTGGTAAAATCGAGCACGACTCCATTGCCAAGTTGAATCCAATCTCTCATAGGAGCTCACAACAAAATTCTCATTGTAGGATTAACTTGCGTAATCACATTCCAAATATAAAAAGAATATTTTGGTCAAGTATCTTTGGCTGTCCAGTTACAAGAAAGCCACAATACCAAAGAGAGCATGTAACGGAGTCATGAAATTCTCACTGTCATGAGATGGGAAGGCGTCAAACTATCTATGTTCCATTGCGTCTATCAACTAAGTTAACATTGTCTTATTAAGATGTGATGCGTCGAAAATAACAGCACTATCGAACCCCGCCTTCATTATTAGATCTGCCGATTGGCGATAAATTCTCAACTTGACTTACAAAGTAGGTATCGAATACACAACTTGGAGTTCTCCATATTTCAAGCTTTTTCTTGTTTAGGAGATGTATATCCTAAAAACACGTCAAAATAGGAGCATTTATACATGCAAATACCATGGTTTTCAAAAGTAACATAAAAACTAACTAATCACTTAAACTCGGAAAAATCCACTTGTGCTGAGATTATCAAGAGGCACGTGGGCTCTCTCTCTCTAGCATTCAAGAAGGAGAGTGAAAACACACACACTCAATATTAAATGGGAGTAGATTTTCTATTTCACATTTGTTTTCGCTAACATATATTTAAAAGCAAATATCATTTTTAATTTCTTGTTGAGCCGTATCAATCTTAGACTCGAAATCATTTTTCTTGGGTATTACATTTTTTTTTACCTCATGTCAATTTGGGAAGCTTAAAATAATTATTGACTGAGAATTATGAGAAAAAACCAAAAAATTATGTGGCCAACACCAACATTTCTCTTCATACCAAAAAAAAAAAAAGATATTCTCGAAATAAATTGGCGTCTCAAGGGAAATAAATAATCCTCTCCCCTCCTTTGTCGTTCTCCTCTTATTTTTATTGAGTAATGATATAATCTCCAACTCGATAAGCCGAAGTGGGAGTCTAACTATCCTCCACAGAGCGCATTTATGCTTTTGCCCTTGGTAGCTAGAGGGGGCACGTGTACCTATGTAAAAAAAACACACTTCGAGGGACCTTTTTCGCATTGTTAGTGTACACGACACGCCACCCGACACACTAGGACACCATCAAACACACGGTAAATTGAAACAGACAACCGCTTAGGACACTTGTGTGCGGGTGGCATTTTAGGGGCAAAAAGGCCAATCTATGAGCCACCTCGAAAATAAGAAATAAAGGGTTTATGCTCTCCATCTAACAATGCACTTCAATACACTTCATGACGGGCTTATCTTTGGCTCTCCAATGCTCATGCCAAATCGTTTCGGGTTATCACATTCGATCTTAGTGTGATCGGGTGGTGGGTAGTGTTATGCGTACATGGAAAAAAAAAGTCACCACTTGTCTTAGGGGCAGGTAGAAGAAAATTCCTATGGGCGATCGGGAGGGTGCGTTCGATTCTATGCGATCAAAGATTAATGGTATGAGAACTTGGTTACGTTAGTGTTTCCATCGATGCCCTTTCGGTACCGAAATTGAGTGTTTTTCTAACATTCTCGTCGCAAATGAGTTTTTCCTATTAACACAATTAATGCATTAACTGGGCGCAATCAAAGAGCGCAATGAATGCAAATAAAATGCATCAATCAAGCATGGCATCCCTAATAAAGCCCTAACAGCTTAGAGAATGATGTGATTAAAGCTTGGAAATGTTTTAGAAAAATTCTCCCAAAGGGGGCAAAATTGTCAGTTTCAAGGAGTTGTTAAAAAGCAATAATTGGGGAAATAAGGCCAATTTAACGCGTTTCCCTTTGTTATTGTTAAATTTTTAGAATTCTTTTAAATATTTTATTTAAATTATTAAATTATTTATAGGAGTATGTATTTAGCCAAAGAGAAGAATAGGGCAGGTCCAGAACAGGGCCTGGTCTAGACAATAACCAAACGCCTCGATCACACAATTGTGTCGCATGCGAGTGTCGGGCAATTAATATTAAACAAGGTAACGACGTCGTCGGTTAAGTAGCAGCAGCTCGTCGAGCTCAAGGGGCTAGAGCTAATGTCGAGTCAACAACGGGTCGGAGCTAATGGGCAGGTTCACGTCGGAGAGAAACGGGTCAAAAAACGTACGGTTAGAGGACGGGCTTGGTCTAGCCAAGAGAAAAAAAAAAAACAAAAAAAACAAAAAAAAACAAAAAATAAACAACATACAAACCACCACACACCCTACACCAACCCAACCCTACAAAAAAAACCAAAACATACCAACAAAACCCCCCCCTCCTCCCACTCCCAAAAAAAAACACCAACCCCCAAACCTAAAAACAAATCCCCTCTCCCAAAAAAAAA
>JAGVVM010003285.1:0-11395 GCA_019149425.1 Psidium friedrichsthalianum
CCGAGAAAATTTAGAAATTCCATGTTCCGTCAATAGAATGGACATGATCGGTATACGGGGCTTTAACAAATTTTACAGAACGCCGAAATCAATTCAAGAACGTCTAAGCAGGATCAGTTCAAATATAAGCAAACAAATAAAGGAATCAATTCGGCTTCATATGAACTCGGCAGAAAAACACACATCGGGATCGATTAAATTTTATACATGAGGCTCTTGGCCAGCATTACATAATCGACCACACATGGATCTAGCTCAGAAATTTTATCAAACAAATGATAGATACGTCGGCCAACATGATTTTTGATGAAGAACATCCTTCAAAATAGGCCTATATGACAAAATTCGATCCACAATGTAGCAGCGAAGGAAATTCTCCGTCAAGGACTGCATCGAAAATGGAAACACACGCTGACCTAGTTCAGGCATTTCATCAAATAGGTGATATACAACAGAGGAGCTTAGATGCAAAAGTAAAGCAATGATTCACATCCAGATTACCACAAAGGCAATGCAGCAAGTTCAGACCATTAATAGAGCCTCACTCGCAAAAGCCGATTTTCAGACAGGCAGTAGCTAGAGCTCTCTCGGCCTCTACTTCGTATCTAAAATAACAAGAAAACAGAGCATACGTTCTCTAATTGAAGGGAGACTGATTACCTGTGGGTGCAAGGAAATGAGAAGTCCGAGGAAATGCAGATGCAACCCAAGAACACGCTGGATGGAAACTCTGTGGTTATAACAAAGTCGTATCCACCCAATGACGAGAATATTGTGCCCAGCTTCTCAACTTACTACTCCTTATATCCCTCATCTTCAAATGGGCTTTCAATCTTCATGGGTCGTAACTTTTTTTTTTTTGGTCGAAACATGGGTCGTACTTGGTCCACTATTTTTCATAGCAAAATCTTCTTCAGACCATCCGAATTCAACTTCAAAGAAGAAAAAAACACAAAAACAAAAACGAAAACAAAAACGAAAGTTAGCTCAAGCCCAACAATCAAAGTCTTGTTCCGATTCCCTTAAAGACAAAATATACGGGTGTCCACTTCGTACTTACTTGCCAGACTTTCACCGGCTCAAGAAATAGCCAGGTGGAATGGGTGTAACCACGGAATCTCTTGTTAGAGTTGGGCAACCGCTCGCAACGTTCAATTACGGAACATTCTAAATGCAAATCTGAGGTATCGGCCAAACTCTCCAACGACCTGCAATCGTGAATCCACAACTTCTGTAAAGATTCAAGTGGTTCAGACCTTCCACGCTTCTTAGTTCTGGACATCCTCCTACTCTGAGCTTCCTTAGCTTTCTCAATTTCGATAGGTCTGACATCCTTTTCACGGAACTGCAATCCACAACCAATAGGATGCAAAGGGATCCCAATTCTTCAAGGCCGCAAAGCTCGTCTAAATACATGATTCCCAGCAAATGCACCTCTTGTAGATTCGTCATGGGCGACAGATCAAGTACATTTGTGAAGAATTCACGCCCACGCATTGCACAACTAGCTAATCGCAAGGTTGACAAGTTCTCCAAATTGGAAAAGTTCAACGATTCAATCGTCAGATTCCAAGCTCTAACTCTCTTAAACTAGACGGGAGATTTTGACCAGGAAAAAAATAACTAGATGGGAGATGGGGGCGAATATGCATGTTGCTGGAGAGACTTAATGGGACACCAGTGGGACGAGCACTCCTCTGCGCTCGCATGCCATCATAGAATTTGTCAGTATCGGTGGTCCATTTTAGACCAATCAAACTTGAGGGAAGCCCCGGCAACATTACAAGCTCAGGACATGCTTCCAACTTAAGTATTTGCAGCTTAGAGAGGCAACTCACCGTGGTCGGCAATTTAGATATACGTGTGTATGACAAGTCTAGGATCCTCAAACAAAACAATCTCCAAATTTCTTTAGGGATTTCGCCGGTCAAGTTGTAACATCTACTAGCATCTAACTCTTCAAGCTTCTCCATCAGCACAATCGCACTTGGTAATTCTGTTATCATCTAACTCTTCAAGCTTCTCCATCAGCACAATCGCACTTGGTAATTCTGTTATCCATCTTACACAGGTCATCCTAAGTATTTTCAATTGCTTTAGATTGCCAATTGAATTAGGTAAGCGACCCAAACTCGTCAATGACAAGTCCAACTCGATTAAGGATTGTAATTCCCCAATTGAGTCTGGAAGTTCTTCTATCTTCGTGCACCCAGATAAATTCAACTGCCTAAGATTCACTAGCCCTCCAATTGAGTAAGGCAGTTTGGTAATCTGCCTATGTGATACATCAAAGGTCAACAATGACCGCAAGCTACCAAAAGTCCTCGGAAGTTGATGTAGCATATTGGGCACGACAATCTCTGTCAAACCTTGTAGACATCCTATTTCTTCGGGCAACTCTCGAAGGGAATCACATCCCTTCAAGTTCAAAGAAGTTAGGAGCTTTAATTTACCAATGGATGGGTCAACTTCAATTAAGTTGTGACAGCCTTCAAGATTTAATCTCTCCAAGGACACCAACGTAGATAAATCAGGTGTTCTCATTAAGTATTCACAATTGCTGAGATCTAGTACTTTTAGTTTACTTGTCACCTACAAAACAAAATATATAGTAAGAAACGATCTGTAGAAAAAAAAATGACAAGACATGATACATGTATACAAGGAGTGGGACTAGTATCATACCCTGATTTGGTTCCAACCAATCCATTTCTCTGAAACATAGCTGTGTGAAAGGTCAAGAACAACTAAATTAGTCAGATGAAAGTTTGTTGCCACAAACTCGTGAGGGCACCGTCGCCAAGAAAACCATCTTAATTTAGGAAGAACGTTATTGAAGTCCCCAACAAGGAACACCCCATTCGCTTCTAAGAACCTCAAGTTTCGTAAACCAGCAACTTCATCATGCATTAGAATGTCCCCACGATTTCCTAGTGACAGTGCTTCTATTTTCCTACTTCCCTGACAATGGAAACACCAAGAAGTCCACGTGTGAAGGTCAAAAGCAAACAATTTCAAGCGCCAAAGTCCACAAAAATTCACATGAAAATAGATTGGTATTGCCTTTCTATACCTCTTTTTGCTTCAGAATGCTCAGGGCTTCCTGATGATTCCACACTCTACTACGCTCGCAGGGATCTTTGAAATTTTCTTCACAGACTATTGCCCTTCCAAGGTTGCGCACTTGATCATGCATCCAAATTGTATTGCCATCTTTGATTTTTATCAAGGACATGAGACAAAGGACTTCAATGGCATTGTTTGGGAAGCATTCACAATCATCCCACATGTAGAAAGGATAGGTTTTATCCTCATTAACGAAAAAACAAGCTATATCCAAAAATACTTGCCTTTGTGCATAATCTAACCTTTCATAAGTTATCATCAATGTTTTTTGCACTTCTTTGGTGGGAGCTTTTTCTAGCTTCTTCAAAGTGTCTTCCCAAAATTCTTTAGATTTACTTGAAAGGGATGAACCTGTCACTTCAAGAGCTAAAGGAAGCTTTCCCAAAATGGAGACAACTTTTTCTGAAAGGGAAACATAATCATTGGGTGGAGAGTCTCTCCTGAACGCATGTCTACTGAAAAGCTTAAGTCCATGATGAAATTCCATTTCCTGTACTTCGTAAGTTGAAATATTTGCAGATTTTACAGGGCCTTCACCTATTGATTCTCCATCAATCGTTAGGACACTTTTGTATCTAGTAGTAACGATAATCCTACTACCAGAACCAAACCAATTTCCTTTCGCTGCCACACTTTTCAGCTGCCTTTCTTCATCCATGTCGTCAAGAACAATGAGAACTTTTTTACCGCTTAGTACCCTCTTAATCATGTTGATCCCACCATCCACATCATGAATTTGGTTGACAGAACGAGAATCAAGGAACTTGGATAACATTGTTTTTGCAAATATACCAGTCCATGTCGTTCTGATGATTCCCGAACATCCGAAAGGAAATTGCAGCCTTGGAACTGAGAAGAAAGTCGGTTGAAAACGACTTTGGCTAGTGTTGTTTTGCCAACACCGCCCATTCCGTGGATTGCGAGGAATTGCACACTATCAGATTTCACATCCAACATCTTGATTATGGCTTCTACACGATCGTCTACTCCAACCAGATGTTCAGTCACATTTTTATAACTCAAATTCAGCTTGGCCAAAACAGCTTGAATTACTGATTGGATCAGATTTCCTTGGCTGCCATAAGGTAACAACCGCGTTAAGGACGACTTCTATATCGTAAAAATGCTACTCCCTAAGTGACTCATTGCCCTCCCATGTTGAGGGAAAAAAAAAATCTAGGGTGTGCTACCCCCACAACAGTGTTGGTCACTATTGGCCTCTACCCGTGAGAATTCCATTCTCTCCGCTCTAGTGGCCAATAGCAGTTGTGGGCGTAATGGCCAACCACTACTTGGGAGAATTCGATTCTCACCAAAATGAATAAACTATGTTTTCCACCAACAGTACCACAATTGAACTGAATTGGAAGGAAAGGTAAATCTATAGACGAGAGTTGAAAAGTTTTAAGACATTTACCCTTCATCTTTCTTCAAGTTCCATCCCTTTATCTTGCCCACATCAATGAGAGCCTTTTCCCATGACTTTACTTCCGTGCGAAACGTCTTCTGGATCTGTGAAAGATTCTGTCTGTATAAGTTTGTTTTGAGCTTGACATCAACAGGTTCCACATCGAAGAAAATCGGCAGAATCTCTTTGTTCCCATTCGATTTCGAGGCGCACTCGACCATGTATGTGAGCTCTCGGAGGCACCAGTGGCTCGAAGCATAATTTGTGGAGAATATGGGAATGTAGATCTTGGACTTCTCAATTGCTCGTAGAAGTTCACCACCAATTCTTTCCCCGACACGGAGGGATTCATCGTCCCTAAAGACGAGAATCCCGGCCGCAACCATACCATGGTAAAGACAATCGGTGAATCCATGACGGGTGTCGGGTCCTCGGAAACTTAAAAAAACCTCTTACGAAGGTCCAGACGACGCCCGTGAATTCGTCCCTCTCTCCATCGTAGGATCTTTAAACACCACAGATGTTCAAATCCTCTCGTTCTCTCCAGGAAAGTTTGCTTTGGGTGTGCTAGGATCTGAGGGTGGGCTCTCAATATGATGACCTCTCTGTGTCGGGGTTCATGGAAGTATGGAAGAAGGCACTGGTCTTCAAGTATCCCTCGAGTCAATATAGTCAATACCTTGAGTCATCCAAGAAGTTTCCGGGAAATTTCCTAGAAGATTCCGTTGATCAATCAATGGGTTGCCACCTTGGCTAGAAGTTTCCGGGTCCCCCATTCATTCAATAACGAATTTAAGTTTGCAAGAAGAAATTATTTTTCAAAGTAATTATGGCAAGTCTTGGCATTAGTTGGAAGTATGTGTGGTCGGTCAAGGCGTCGGCCGTCGAGTAAGGATCAATCCATCATATTAACGACAGCAGACAGAAGAAAAATACATAAAACGCGGTACAAAACCGTTAACAATGCATCTTTTTAAGACCACTGGGAAAGCAGAAATAGCGAATGAAAAGAGTCCGTTTGATTGAAGGAAATTTGTTTTTGAGGAAAAAAAATCCAACTTTTCAGTGTTTCGATGACGAAGGACTAATTGATTTATGAAATACGATTTGAAATAAAGACAACAAGTTTATACTAAGGAAAACGACCTCTCTCCTTCTGAATTTTCTCCAATTATCCAAAACCTGATTATAATCGTAGGGATGGGTGGAATTTTAACTGTTATGTATGACTCCCTCGAAGTAGTCTAACAAACGGCTTTCAATTTAATCCATACTATTACCTAATAATGGATTGATTAGCAAAGTTATCACTGAAGACTATTTTGTTTAACAGTGACGTAACCATGGGCAGCTTGATATATTTTATTCCAAATTTAAAAATTGCAACTCGCTTATCTTAAATATTACATTAAACTTATAAAAGAAGATAACAGGAGGAGGCGGTTCGCACTCATTTTAAATTAATATTGATTGGTTAATTATCTGGAAATCGCACGACTTCCAAATCATGGTTGTTAGGTAAATCAACTTCATAGCGCGAAGGGAGGGAAAGCAGCTGAAAGACTTTAACCATCTTGCTTGCTTAGCTTCAATTTAAAAATCGTTTTTTTTTTACTAAAGAAAGGGATGTAAAACCTACTCCCAAAACAAAACACCAAAAAAAAAAAAAAGACTCTGGCCAACGTTCGACGATGGAGTTGCTTCCAGTTCTTCCCCTGAATTTCCTCGAAGGTGTGTAGTGTGAGGTAATCACGTACTTGCCAGATTATGATTCGGGCAAGGTGAGATACCGGCATTTATCGTAAAATATTTTATGTATGATACGACGGACACAATTGATCACATCACAATAATCATGCGGAATTTTACGTTTTTTCATGAGATTCAGTCACCCAATGTAGGGTTCTCACAGTTTCTCTAAGCTATTTGAAGAAATCTAGATGTTGGAAAACACTACACAAAATCACTAGACCATATACTTCCAACCCTTCATTTGTTTATGGAGTCTAAATAACTGTTAATGAATAGCATATGTTGGGACGCTTATGGTTCCGGAACTATACTTTTTTAAATTAGGGCGATCCCGATAGGACTTGGATTCTGTGTGGAGAATTCATGTGAACAATTAGCGTGCATCGAGAAGAGACAAACTAGAGGTAGAGAGGCAACCTATATGGCCTAATTGCATGTGAGAACCCTTTCTAGTGCACCTAAGGTGCACTTTACTCCAAAAACAACAGTAAAGTCACATGGTTGAACGCGGTTTACGAAAGTAATATGCATTAGTAGTCATATTCACATGATATGCCAACAGATTAGAACGCGATTTACGAACCCGGTAAACTCGCTTTTCTAATTTAGAAAACGACAAAAGTAGATGCTAACCCCACAAACAGTCGCATGATTCTTGTCCATCTTCTTCTAGGTTATATTAAGATACTCCATCAGATGCGCGAGCATTCTTCAGAGCAGTTGAGAAGCAAGATTCCTCTGAAGATGAATTAATCACCTTGATACTTGCCATCTTCTCGATTTCGGGAAAGGAACACTTTTAATACCAAAAGTTATGTACGGAAATCATTTTGATATCAAAAGTTTCCTCCAAATCACTTTAGTACCAAGTCGTATACAAAAGGATTACTTTGATACTAAGTTTAGCCAAAACTGCCACGCATCATTAAAAAATAATTTTTTAATGTAAAATGACATTTAAATCATGTGGACTTTTACATTTTAAAATAAATCAAATTTAAATTTAAAAATTAGCTAAAAATAAATTCATTTTAAAATACAAATTATATTTAAAATAAAATTAAAAATAATTTTAAAATTTAACAATAAAATTAAAATTAAAAAAGGCAAAAAAATCTGATGAGGCGTCACAAGCCCTCGTCGCCTGATGCGATCCACCCCTCCCCTCCACCGCCCCCCCCCCCCTCTTTTTAAATTTTTTAGCTTTTTTCTTAAATTCAGCTTATTTTTAAATTATTTTAAATAAAAATTTAAATTTTATCAAAATGCCACAATGGACCTTCGGCGAGCCACATCACTGTCATATACTAATGAAATAAGGCCATGTTAGATTTTCGCTTGACCAAATCAGACATGTACTAAAATGATTGTTTTTTTAAAAACTCGACACTAAAGTGATTCGATTTAATTTTTTGGCACAAAAAGTGATCTCTGTATATAACTTTTGACACTAAAGTGTCATTTTCCCTTGAAATTTCATAGATCATTGAGGGTTTTTTTCCTTTAGGTTTTTTTAAAAAAATATTTACCGATTTAGGTTTTAAAAAAATTAATTACCGATTTGGGTCTTGCGCGGCACTATGTGTGCCGCACAAGACCCGTGCGGCACTTATAGTGCCGCACGGACTGCGACGCACTGACACACCGGGAGGTGTGTCAGTGTAATGAGCCGTGCGGCACTATAAGTGCGCACGGCTCGGCCCAAAGCCTGACAGACCCAATGGGTCTGTCAGGCGCATAAGGGCCGTGCGGTAGTCATACTACCGCACGGCCCTCCCCCCTGACGCGTGGAAACGCGTCAGGCGGGGATTAAAGGCGCGCAGGGCGCGCGCCTTTAATCCCCGGTACCACCCCCCCCCCCCCCCCCCCCCCCTCCCCTCCCCTCCCCTTTTACTTGCTCATTTTGTTCCCTCCCCTCCTCACTCCTCTCCTTCCCTTCCTCTCCCTTTCGATTACAGACGGTCCTTCATCATCTCCCTTTGTTATTCATCGCTTTCGTTCCTTCACGTTTTCATCCACGAGCGCTGATTTCTATTGAAGCCTCTATACTACGGGTAGGTGATTTACCGATACATTTTACTTAAATGACCTTATTTAGTCTTTTTTATTCATTTTTTTTTTTGCAGATCTCCGTCGTAGATTCAGCAACAGTCGTCGTCATCTATAAATTTCCGAACAGGTATGGACAGAATATCTCATGCTTTATTAATTTTGTTGCTCGATTTAGGCTATGTTCAGTATTATATATATACACTGTGATTTATATGTAATAATATATGTACGTGAGATGAAAATTATGATAAAAATAACAAAAATGAAAGAAATGTGTCAACTTTAGACCAATCCATACCCTTATGGTTCATCCATAACTCATCGACACTCATCTGTGATAGAAATAGTAATTTAGACATAGTAATAATAAATTAATTAATTTCCTATTTTTTTAGAGATAAATATCATAATTATCTTGTTAATACACATATTAGTACTAATTAAATTAATTTCCTATTTTTTTCATAATAAATTTAGCGTATTTACGCTTTTATTACACATAGTAATAATAAATTAATTAATTTCCTATTTTTTTAGAGATAAATATCATAATTATCTTGTTAATACACATATTAGTACTAATTAAATTAATTTCCTATTTTTGTCATAATTAAGTTAGCGTATTTATGCTTTTATTAGACATAGTAATAATAAATTAATTAATTTCCTATTTTTTTAGAGATAAATATCATAATTATCTTGTTAATACACATATTAGTACTAATTAAATTAATTCTTATTTTTGTCATAATAAATTTAGCGTATTTATGCTTTTATTACACATAGTAATAATAAATTAATTAATTCCTATTTTTTTAGAAATAAATATCATAATTATCTTGTTATTAGACATATCCTATTTATGCTTTTATTAGACATAGTCATAAATTAATTTTTTATTACACATATTAATAGTAATTTAAGTAATTTTCTATTTTTTGTCAGAAATAAATTATCATTATGATCTTGTTAGTGAACATATTAATAATATGTTATTAAATTGTAGATTGTAAATAATTTGAAATTTATTCATTTAGCAGAATGTCGTCTACAAATTTTGCGACTGTGCAATGGGGAGGTAGAGTAATAGAAAATGAACATGGACATGATTATGAAGGTGGACAATGTACTATGTTTTATTTTAGAAACATATCCACATTTGATAAGTTACGTGCTACGATTGCACGCGAGTTGAATGTAGCAGAATACCGGTGTATTCAGAGACTGATGTATAGACTACCGGTTGCAACACCTGGCCGTATCACGTATCGCATTATGGATGTGTGTAATGATAATGCAGTTGACAAAATCCGTCAGTTTGCAGATCAGTGTCATTCTGGAGGGTTTTTACAGTTTTTTGCAATTATAAATGAACACGAACCCATACATTACTCAACTGGGGAAGATGAAGTTAATGTGGCTAATCGGTACGTGGAGTACGATGATAATGATGACAACGATAGTGATGATGATAGTGACGAAGTTGATGACTTTTGGATGGATACTGATGATAGTGATGAAGAAGATGATGAAAGTGAGAATACAGAGGATGATTACAAGACTCATTGGAGTAATCCCATTTTGCCATTGGTACATCCACCGCCATATTCGGATATTGACTTTGAGTTGATGAGAGACGATACAAGAGCCAAGCCCAGTCGTATGTTGTTTGATGCATCAAAAGAATTTGCTGTTGGGATGCTATTTCCATCACGGGATGCGGTACAGTTAGCTGCGAAAGAGTATTCTTTGAGAAGAAATCACCACTTTCGCAGTGATGAGACAAAGAAGGCCAAATATATGATAAAATGTGGTAATCCAAATGGTCCGTGTGGTTGGAGACTCCGTGCAATTAGACAATCTACTTTGTTATGGAAAATAACTAAGTACACCGGGCCACATACATGTAACAATCCTCAAATGTCAAAGGATCATCGACAACTTGATCAGAAGTACCTATGCACCCAAATAGAAGCAATGGTTACTGCCCAACCAGATATCAAAATCAAGCCACTGATGGCAGAGATTAAAGACAAGCTGGGTTTCGAACCTACTTATCGTAAAACCTGGGCAGCTAAACAGATGGCGATTGCCAATGCTTTTGGAGGATGGGATGCGTCGTACGGTCAGCTGAGAAAGTATATGAATGAAATGCAATTGAAGAATCCAGGTTCTCATGTTGTAATCGATGATTACATGAACGTAGATGGGAGTTGCAAAATTTTTCATCGCATGTTCTGGGCTTTGAAGCAGACGATTGAAGGCTTCAAAAGTTGTCGTCCCGTTATATTGTCGATGGGACTTTTTTGTACGGAAAATACAGAGGAATGCTCCTTTGTGCGTGCTCACTTGATGGCAACAATCACATATTTCCATTGGCATTTGCTGTGTCGATGCCGAAAATGTGGACAACTGGATATGGTTTATGACTCGTTGCGGAGATATGTGA
Organism: Psidium friedrichsthalianum; assembly: GCA_019149425.1. Classification (NCBI taxonomy): domain Eukaryota; kingdom Viridiplantae; phylum Streptophyta; class Magnoliopsida; order Myrtales; family Myrtaceae; genus Psidium; species Psidium friedrichsthalianum. The sequence goes on from JAGVVM010003285.1 coordinate 10,788, forward strand.
CTAGTAGAGATAATATTTGTGTAATATCAGATAGACATATCGGGATTAAGAGAGCAATGGAGACAGAAGGGTGGCGTCCTCCACATGGCCACCATCGGTATTGCATTCGGCATATAGTCAGCAACTACAATAAACGCTTCAAAAATGCGAAGGCAAACAACTTATTCAGATGGCAGGTAAATTATTGTATTGAATTTTAGTAATTTCAAAAAATGGAATTATTTTTTAATAATTTCAAGCCGAATGCGAAAACTTATTATTTTTTTAATGTACAGCTTACGAGAATCAAAAGTGGAAGTTTGCACGCATCATGAATCAAATTAGGGCTTTAGATCCACGAACAGCTGATGGTGTGACCAGATTCCACTGGAGAAATGGACGAAAGCTTATGATGAAGAAGGGAAGAGATACGGATCGATGACAACCAATTTAGTTGAATCGGTTAATGGGATGCTCAAGGGCTTTCGTGGTCTGCCTATAACAGCTATGGTGAATAAATATTCCATCAGTTGGTTCACTATTTCGACACCAGAAGAACTACATACAGGGCCAGAAGCTGAGTGGATGGGTATATACTCAATTCGCAGCGAAACGCTACTGCAAAACAG
>JAGVVM010003286.1:0-10701 GCA_019149425.1 Psidium friedrichsthalianum
AATTTTGCGTGAAAAACTCGAGAAAACCACAAGGCTACTTTAAAACTTCAACTCCAGCCAACAGCTAAAGGCTCAGCACATCTACAATATGGCAACGTACCCTTGAATAGAGGACCAAGCCCACCAGTCCGGAAAAGTTAAATGAGAACCAACGTGTCCTTGACTTCAATTTTCTCTGCAAGTCTCGCTTGCGGATAAAAAAGGGTAAACACAACACTCAGTTGACTTGACTGACTAATGGTACGAGCAACTAAAATGGCTTGTATAATAAGTCCACACCTGTCAAAATGCACCACAGACCCATTTTTTCATTATATTTAATGAGATTGAATTGTTATATGGGGCATTTGTAGGAGCTAGCCTTATCATCTAAAAGGGGGTGAATAAGTGATTTCAATGAATTTTAAAAATCAATGCGGAATTTAAATGGATAAGCTCGGAGCTTAAGTTTGGATAATTATCGCTAACAAGATATGAAGTGTCCTTAGATGTAGCAACATGCATAATTTAACTATCACAATATATTAACAAACAGTTTAAGAGATAGAGAATTTGCACAGAGAATCTACAGTCGTTTAGCTTTGCTCAAGTCTACTTCCACTTCTTCACACAAACAACCAATCAACTGGATTCTACTAATAAATATCTCAGAGGTTACAACACGGTGACGATTCCTGAGTTAGTAGGCTTCCCATCTAACACTCTCTCACTTGGATGAGAACCTCTAAGTATTACTGTGTTTAGATCAAGAATATATGAAGGATGTGAAGCTCTCTTGATATTGAAATTTAAGATCTTACTCTCTTGTCTTGTGCGTTCTTCAACCTTAAGGTCTCCTTTTATATTGCTCCATCTCCAACTTCCTATTGCAAGATCTCCAGAGAATCATTCTCCAAAACTTCCCGTTTTGGACAAGATTGAATACAAAGGATCTCATAGTCATTGAGGCCTAACAATGCAAAGAATCCCCCATTAGATCAAATCGTCATACAATTATGATCTTGAGTTTCCATAGATAGAGTGCTTCATCAGGTGAGTCATCATCGTCTCTCTTAATCCATGTCTTTGTTTGATTTTCAAGATTGAGAATCTCAAAGAACGAATCCAACTTGATTTGCTAGCCATTGTGTTGATGTAATATGTCAATTAAATTATCTTGAATATATCTCTTGATAATATGGTTGTTACACATGAATTACTCTCTCAGAGCTTAAGCTACATAATAACGTTTGAGCTTCTCGTACGTCTAAGCTCCTCGTGCATGTCTGAACTCCTTGCACAGCGTTTGAGATTTTTCGGCAGTGTTTGAGACCTTCAGATGCAATATCAAGAACTTCACTTGAGCTTCCATCTTTTGGTCCCTTCAAGCATATAAGCAATCACAGCTCTACCTCACTATTCACCTATTTAAGGTCCTTCCAATCTTTACCAAACTTTTAGTTCTATGCTCGTTCACCTTCTACTTCGGCACCTCCAGCTTATAGACACCTCTGCGTCTAATGCCATGTTCATCATTGATAGAGAACTCATAATCTTCAGACGTTCGGTTAAAACAATATCTGCATGATAGCTTACGCATCTTTTACCTGCTTCTACCCAACAAATAAATGCATTAGTTGCCTTTGATTATTTATCATCTTCAAAACATCATAAAAGATTTTCCCTCACAATCTCTCCCTTTCTTATGATGATAAAACAATCTCTGAATATGCAAATGTGTAGACATGTTTCAAAGATATTGTGTAGTAATTTGCTTTTCTTGCCACATATAAGAATTTAGATCAAGGCATAATAAGCATGTAATGTGATCTCCAGCTAATAATTAAATCAAGAGATAGCAATAAATTGAGCATAATAAAAGTATAATCAATCATAGCTCAATATTTTCGACACATTTGAATATTTATATTCTCTGCTCCTTATTGTCCTAATCAAAAAGCGCTAATGATGGAAGGAATTTCACGTAGGGAATATAACAATGCATTTCATGTTCTTCTACAAATTATAAAGCATGAAACACATCTTGAGTTGTTTCGCCAAACATAAAAGATATGCAGTGTAGCTCATGTTTTGAATCAATCAAAAAGGTTAGCAAGGATCATTCAAAACCATTTGTTCTCATCGATAGGTTCAATTTCGAACCTTAGAACTTATATCATTCAGAACCTATACTTGTAAATATGTTTACCACACTTGATACTGCCAGAAGCACATGGTTAGTAAGCAAGTATAACAATATGATCTAGTATCTTTCTCCCTTTTGTCATCAACACAAGGATAATGATCAAGCCAATATCTATATTGACTCAAAATCATACAACGTAGAGATGATAGTTCTTATGCAAAACAAATAACGATCGTGTATGTCACTGAACATATATCAATGAGCACAGATAAATTCACTTTTTTTTTTGTCATAATAAAATGATAATATAGATTTGTGATTTTGTTAATGAGAAAAAGTAAAGGAAATGGAAGATGTACTAACTAGATCATGTAGAACTTAATAAGTTCTAACACATGTTTATCTTTTCTTCCATCGTCAAAACAGCGACAAGATCGCGTAGTAATTTATTGATGTTTAGCATGATTTTTCCATATTTGATCCATGCTCCCCCTTAAGTTGTTGCTTCTTTGAATGATTCTCCACCTTTCTTTTATGCTTCATATAAAAAGATCTTTTGGATAACTGGATTTGTATTTCCAGTTGTTGTTGAAACTTTCATCTTCTTTTTCTTCTGATGAAGTATCTTGGTTCGTTTCCTCAGATGATGCATTTTTTTGGTTATTGTCAAGGTTCTGAGTACCCTCAGAAGCTGTAGAATCTTTAGATGCTGGAGTCATTTAGATATTAGATCATTTATTATGACTTCAAAGCTATCCATCTTCAAACTTCACAAGTATAGATTCCTCAACTGTTCTTGAGTTTTGATTGAAACTCTGTATGCCTTGCTTGAAGTAAGCTACCCAAGAAATATCCTTTCATCTGATCTTTCGTCGAACTCCAATGCTTTGGTGAGAGTGCAAACAGAGCACAATTCTATCTCCTTAACGTTTGGGAATCTCCTCACAAGCTCTTTAGAGGACAATTTTGTGATTTGCTTGGTTATATGTACTAGCTTCTTGTGTCATAATTCGAATTCATCTTTGATAGGTACTAGACACTGAATATCCTTAGATGTTGTATTCGGAATGTATATGTTTCCATGTATTCACCCTTTGAAAGATTGCTTGTTGATTTCCATTTCAGCTACAACTTCAAGGATGCCAAGATTGATTAGAATATCCTCAAGAATGACATCATTGTGCATTTTTTATAACTCCCTCTGAGTTTGAGAAGGGAACTTTGCGTTTCTTTTGAAACTCCCCTGAGTTTGGATAAATTCTAGAATGATGTTAAGATGATAATATATAATGCCCTTTGCTTTCAAATTGCCGATCAAGCATTGATAAAAATATGATCCTCATCAATCTTTGCTTGAGAGATTCCTTTGATCTCGTAGATTTGTAACTATCCCTCCTTTGTAGAATTTCCTTATAAGCTTATTTCCTTTTTGATCCAAATATTTGGATCCTTTCTCTACGTTAGAAGCAAAAAATAAGAAATCTTCAAAGATGCCTAATGAATCTTTTCTAATTCAATTTAACATATCAATTAAGTAAAGTATATCATGCATTTGCAAATCATGATAAGATAAAAAATCATCAATTAAATTTCTCGTAAAATGGTTCTCACTTTGCAACACATAGAATCAATCCAATAGCCTGAATTATTTCTTTCCTAAACAAGATATCAATCATGCTCTTATTATCTCAAGAACCATGAAAGTGAATTTAGACATTTATTTTTAAAAAGGTGTTTTTAGCACAAACAACAATGTAAATGATAAAACATGCCACATAATGTCTAGAACAAATTGAGATGGCTAAAGATTATTTGAAAGAACATTTAAGTAAAGACTATCATGCAATAAAAAAGATTCACTTTTCAATGCATGAAAATATCAAAGAGCATAAAAGAAGTTTGATCTCCAAATTGAAAGCAAGATATCACTCAATCACATATTTTATTGAATCCATCTCATGAGCCAAAATCGCATCACATGATTCTTCCGAAATAATAAAAATATCTAGCACAAATGACAATGCAATAATAGAACATCGAATACAAAGAATTTATGATATCTAAAGTATGTTAGAAAGTCAAATTTAAAATATAACAACGTCCCCTATCGTACCAATATTTCTCTTCATTTTTGCAAGAAGAGCGGTCTCAACTTTTCTTTGGCACCCAAATGAATTTGGGTCCATTCACGTTAGAACATTTCATCCATGTCAAAATATCTCAAGTGGGCCTCCAGATCTTAAGACAAAAATTTCTAGAGTGATTTGGATCACCATAGTTTGAGCACTTAGAAAAACTCTACCTGTCAGATGAACTGTTTTCTAAAATGATTTCTGTATGCATATTTCGAGGGTCTTTTTCTAAGTCTATCTCTTGCTTTTAGGAAAACATTTTTCAAATCATTTTCCTTTTGAAAATCAAGTTTTGACTTATTATAGTAAGGAACTTGTATAGAAATGATATGTTCTAGGTTTTTTGAGCCAGAGGAAATTTTTTTGCTAATATCCAAAATTTCCTTTTACAAAGACAAGTTTTTTCTTTTTCAGATATTCATTTTCTTTTGAAATCAAATCTACTTTATTTTTTCATTTGAACAGCCTCATTTTGCAAAAGGTTGATTTTATCTCTTTGGGAAACATCCTGTTGATTTAAATGAGCATTCTCCCTTTTTAAGCAATTTTATAATCTGAATATAATTACTCAATATATGCCGATACCTCAACAGGAATTTCAGAATGTGTTATCTCATTTTCTTCATCTGAGTTTGAGTTTGCCATTAAGCATACATTGGCTTGCTCATTGATTTCACCATTGCCGGATTCACATTTTGTGTCGCTCCATATCTCAGCCTTTAAAGCTTTCTTATTCCTTTCGAATTGGCATTTTCTTTTCTTCAAGAGTGGACAATTTGATTTGATGTGTCCCTTTTTCCAGCATTCAAAACAAACCACATTGAGTGTAGGTCTAATTATCATTGAACATGTCATATGATGTGACGATTATCGAGATTCGAACCGGTAAAAGCTCAAAACTCTATTAGCTGGGCTGTGAGATGACGATCAATATATTTGCATCTATATATATATATATATATATATATATATACGAAAATGGCGAAAGAAAAAATTGCTCATAAGAAATCAAAATTGTACGGAGGATATTCGCATTGGATGATGGTGATGATGTATAAAGAAAAGTTTTAAATCATTAAAAAGGTAGGGGAGGGGCAACTTGCCAACATGTTGCCCAAGTTGGCCCTGGCCACCGAGTGCGCCAATCGTGCTCTCAAGCCGTGCGACGCCATTGTTTTGGTGAGTCACGGCCACGGGCGATTTTATGGGCCCAACGGATCACATCTCGTATGTAGGAAATTACGCTTAAGCCCTCCCGCCAGACAGAGGAACCCGTGCAGGGCGGAGCTTCTGTCAAGTCCGGCGCCGGTGGAGAAGAAAAGTTTCTCCGATATTTGTCTTGACGAGGCCGGGTATCTGAAGGATGGGCATCTTGGTTAGTTTGGCCAGAGTCCAACGAAGACGACATGAGCGGTTATAGTGGATGGTGGTTGTGATTAAAGAATTACACGGCCAAACTTATTTATGTTAGGGAAAATTTAAAATAAAGACCTAAAATACCTCGTTTTCTTATTAAAAAATAAAATAAAAATAAACTTTATTTCAAATAAAGGTTTAGAGTGTCCATTAGTTTTAAATAAGGGTTCGACCTCACCGACCGACCAAATCTTTCTCAGCCAGTGACAAGAGCAGGGGCAATTTTGTCCATGTTAATTTTTCTTTTTTTGTTTTTTCCTCTTTTGCTGCTGACCTCGCCATGGACGCCCTCGATCTCGTCCGCCACCGCTCTCAACAGTAACTCCAGCTCACCAAGCGCATCATCAGGGGATGGACAATTCTCCGCGAAGTCCGATGTGTTCAGCTTCAGTCATCCCGCTCGAAATCATCAGTGGGAAGAAAAACAGTGGTGTCTCCCTCACCAAGCGCGCATCATCGCTGCTAAAATATGTAAAGTTCTTTCTCCTAGCATGCTTGCATCGCGATTTTAACCGAATTGAGCAAGAGTTTTGAAATCTCATAGATGACATATCATGATGACACACGTAAACTATGCGCAGGCATGGCTTTTGTGGAACGAAGGGAAAGAGCTTGAATTCCTGGAACCTTTCCTGCTGAAATCTTCCCCGATGTGGGTAGAACTATTCAAATAGGGCTTTTATGCGCGCAAGAAGATCTGGCGGACCGACCTGTCATGACGGATGTGATGGTTCTTCTCGAGAGTGGACCTGCCGTGCTCTCTCAGCCGAAACAACCTGCATTTTCGGTCGGTCGAGACATCACCTTGCGTAGGCTTTCGATGCCAGAAAGCTCTTGTGCCGACTATGTTACTGCTTCTACAGTGTTGCCACGGTGAACTGTGGCTATCGGCATCCGAACATATGATCTCGACACGACTGTCGGGGCTCGAGGGAACCAAGGTGTAACATGTACTGCTGGTTCATGCAGGAATTAAAGTTCATTATCTGTCTTAGTTGTCTGAAAATAGGTAGATAGAGCATACGTAGATTATAAAGCAACCATGTAAATGAAAAATACGGCAATTGCGAACTCTCTGTACATGTACATCTACCTCTTGTCCATTGAACAGCGACCTTCATGTGTATAGGCTTGGTCGTACGGTGAGATTTTGTGTCTTTGTTCGCGCGATCTGTGATCGGGAATATCTTTCACCGAAATTCGTACTTCGGTTTTATTTAAAAGGGTTCTGCGGCTCTGTTCTGAACGAGAAAATGGACGAACTGCGTGAATGTGATAGTGACTAATGAAAGCGTGTGGAAATTCGGATGATTTACGGCTACAATACTCCTACTTGCGGAAATTGGTAAGTAGATTACTGGAATCTGAAACTACAGGTAATGGAAGTTGCGAGGAAAGTTAAAACTAAGCTGCGAACAACAACGAAAGCAACAAAACGTCAAGTGAAAACAGAGTATTTTTCTGGATGGTTGTTTTTCGATCCCTCCTTCTCCCTTTTTCCAGATACTTATTCTTCTTGTGCTCGTAACCGCTCGAGCAGTTATTCTTTAATTTCAAACATTCAAATTTCGGCACCATCGCTTGTCCTCCACGATCCTCAAAACTGATTCATGAAAAATGGAACTCATGCTCTTTGTGGCTCATAACCGTTTCAGTAACTTCCCATTTTTGAATATTCTCCCTTCACTCCGAAAAACCTGTTCGCGCCCATGAGTTTTGCTTTGCACTTCCCGACCTTCGGCATGAAACTTTCGGGCTGTGCGATATGCCGAACTCAAGTATAGCGTTCCTTTCATTCGGGAATACCCCTTAACCTTCCCGAATGCTGCGTACGTCTCGGATAACAATGCATCGGCTTGTTATTCTGTTAAGACATTTTCTTCTTGCCTTACTTCGGGATCCTACCCTCCAGTTCTCCCGAATGATACTTACATCCCGAATGGAAAACGTGGGTTCGTCCTTTGATGTAACGTTTCCTTCTCACCGTACTTAGGGATTTATTGACGGTACTCCTTTTCGTACATGTCATCTCCGAGACACCGATTTGGGCAGCAATTTTATGGTGTCAACATATGCCCCCTTTTAAAAGAATTAAGAAAGTTTAATTCTTTTAAACTCTCAAGTTCTTCTTTCCCGAACGGCGTCTTTTCTTTTTCTTCTGACGTCGTCTTTCTTGTCATCTTAAATACCCGTCTTTTCAACTTCTTTCTTCAAACGGTGCATCTCGCGTCGTTTCTCCAAAATTCATTCTCCTTCTTTGCATCAAACGACGCTTTCCTCATCGTTTCATCGACCCTTTTCAAATCAGCTATAAAGCTGTTTGTCCCCACATAATCAAATTTTTGTCCTATTCTCATTACCTTCGTTTCATTTTCGCGCTTTCGCCTGGTCTTTCTCTTTTCCTCCAGAGCATCCTGTCGAAACCCTAACGTCAATCCCTCATTTTCTCATCAATGGCGTCTCAAGCTTCAAACTTTCTCCATGCAACGGCTCTTGACCGCTTTTCCGACTTCGTGGAATCAGACGATTTGGATGACCGTCACTACTTCTCCCTGCTGAACAATGACGGTACTGATTCGTTCGTCCTAGGTCCTGCTGTTTACAATCATTTTTTGCTCCCCAAGATTTTCTCTGATGTTTTCCCTCGGCACCTGACTGAGGTTCTTCCTATTCATCATCAACCCATTCAGTTTCATCATTGGGTTTCCCAGCCTACTCGATTTAGGGCTTTTTTCCCTTTCGACCAGTCGTTTTACCAATGGTACTCTCGACTTTCTGCTTCTAAGGCTGCACTCTGGGATGAACTCCAGATTCACGATGCCCTTCGCTTTTCCTGTTTTGATTTCCGCCTGAACTTTGAACTAATCAGTGCCCTGTCCAGTTTTTGGTCGTCGTCCACAAATTGCTTCTTTTTCCCTTTTGCCCCCATGACTGTAACCCTTCTGGACTTGGCTTGTATTACTGGGCTCAGCCTTTTAGGAGAAGATGTCGCCACCCTTTCCGTAAATACTCATCCAGAGTTTCGCTTACTCTCGGATTCTGACCTGTCCTACGGGACTTTTCTGAACAAATACTTCAAAAAGGAAGGGGAGGTTACCGAAGAAGAGCACATCGCCTTTTTGCTCTACTGGCTGTGCAAGTTCCTTTTTTGTCACCCTGTTATAAGGGTTTCTAAAGATTTTCTCTATATAGCCACTGCTTTAGCCTCCGGAACTAAATTAGCTTTGGGTAAGACTGCTCTTGCCCTTCTGTATAGGGGTTTATCCCATGCTGCTTCCGTCACTTCCACCGGCATCTTAGGGGTTTTCGGTGGCCCCCTCTGGATTCTGCAAGTCTGGGCTGCTTTTTATTTTCCGTCCTGGTTTTCAGAATCCCGATTTGGCCAGCCCCTTTCCATCTCTATACCAGATACCCCTGCTTGCTAAGCATTAAGTCGGGAAGTTGCCCCTCTTAATACCGAATTTTCTTCCTATTTTCGATATTTCGTTACTCAGCTTTACTCTGTAGATGCAGAGGCCTTTGATTTTGCCCCTTTTTTCTCTCTGAATTCCGTCGGTATCTCCCTGGTTTTTCAAATAACCGCAGTGAGTACTGGCAAGTCGTGTTAACTTCCATCGACCTTCCCCTCAAGATTTCGTTCAAAAGTCGACTTATTTCTGGTTTTGAAATTTACTCCCCCCAATATTGCGCTCGGCAATTTGGGCTCACTCAGGGGCCTCCTGTCCCAGCACTTTATACTTTTTCTTTTCCTTCTCTTCCCGAAAAAGTAACTTGCAAATCTTCAGACACCTCTGCCTTTCTCGAGCTTAAAATCGTAATTCGGAGGATATACCGAAAACTCCCTGTATTTCGGTATGAACCAAAACTCGGTTATACCACTCCCGAATTTGTACTCTGGTGGGGTGACCATCGTTCCCGCTTCTTTTCCGAGATTGAGGATCTGGATTCATTCTTGGATCAAAATCTGCGAGTACCAGACCCAACTCCTACTACAGATGCAACACCGAAAGCTCTCCCAGCACCTACACCTTCGGGAGATGCAAAGAAAGGTTAATTAACCTCTTTCCTCTTTAAGTACGAGTTATGTAGATTCACCTTTACTTTCCACTTAATCCCAACTACACTTGCAGATGGCAAACGCAAGAGGACGGCTTCACCGAAATCTCCTGCTCCTCGAAAGCTTACTCTGAAACAATCATCACAAAGGACAGGAATTCGCATTTCAGAACCTTCATCTCAGGGTTTAAATCCCGATGCACCACTTCGGCTACTAAGAAGCCAAGATCAAGTAAAGGTGAGTGATCGTATCTTCTCTTACACCAATACTGTAGCTATTAAGTTCATCATTCCAGAGTTTAATCTCTTGACTGTCAGGTCCTTCGAAGAAAACACCTGCCTCTTCTCCCGCAGAACCTACTGTCGAAGTTCCAGTTTTCACAGCTTCAACCCCTGCTCATCCGCCTTTGATCGAGCTTGATCCAATAACGCCTGAAGTCACTCATCCTGACTCTCCAATAACAGTGACGACATCAGACAGGCTCGCAATCCACACTTCCAGGCTTCATCCAGAAGAGGCCCGTCCCTCACAAGGAGTTTACTTTGCCCGAAGAAGTACTTTCGCTTGGTATGTACTTCTTAATCCACTCCTTTTGTTATTAAAATACCTCATTCCTGACTCCTGCTGGGATTCCCGATTTCAGTGATTTCTCTTCCGACCCCTCCAACCGAAGCTGATCCTAATGTGCATCAACCTGCTGATTCAACCTCTACTCCGAAGCAAATGTTTCTGCTCGCACTTCAGGTGTGTGGATTCTTACTCTACCATTCCCCATAGAGACTCAACTGATGGCTAACTAACTTTCCTGAATTGCAGGACTTCGTTCCTCGAGAACGCCGACTTCCCCTCTGGAGTCAATTCCCACGAGCTCGCCTCACCTCTTTTGACACAACCCACATCATCCCCTAGAGAATCTGACATACCATCCTCGTCAACGATCGCTGATCCAACGCCAGAAGAGATTTCCCTGA
>JAGVVM010003287.1:0-20717 GCA_019149425.1 Psidium friedrichsthalianum
AAGACTTCATTTATTTCGTAAAAAATGAATAATCAGGAGAATATTTTTCTAAAAATAATAGTTTTTTTTGTAAGGTTTCTAAAATAATAATTTGTGTCGCTTGAAATAATTAATCAATCAAAGATGCTTTATTAGGGACGACAATTTATGTCTAAATATTTTCACAATTGATGAATTTTTTTTATTTCGTTCATTTTTGCAAGCAATTATATTTAGAAAATTGTATTTCAAATTGTTCATATTCCGCAAAAACAGACACACCCCAAGTTAGAAGTGTTTCAGTTCAAAAACTGATTTTTCTGGTTTTATCGTGTGAAATAAAATAATCATGGCTTTTTTTTTTTTGGTCGAAGTCATGGCTTTTAAATGCGTGCATTTTGAGTGAAAATGAAAGTGTATATAAACATCACTTATATTCAAATTAATATCATGACTTGTACGAATGAAAACATGGTTTGCTGGAAAAGCCAGCAATCACTTACCCACGAGTATGCATGACTCCGTCTTCCAGTGTGCTGACCGACTTGGCTGCAGCTGAAGTAGCAACATTCACAAAACTAGGTTACAAAAACCGGGGAAGAAAGAGCCAGAGGAAAGCACAGATTGGAGAAACATAAAGATGAAGGCGGCGGTGCTGTGTTTCGTTCCAATGGCCGTGGCCGTCGCCTTGGCCACTTTTACCGGGAATGACAACTGCGTCCGGACGTGCGGCAACGTGAAAGTGCCTTTCCCGTTCGGGCTCAAGAAAAGTTGCGCCTGGAACCCCAACCTAGTTCTCATCTGCAACCACACTACGGGGGACCTGTCCCTCGGCGAGAACATTCCGGTTTACAACATATCCGTGGAGAATGGGACAATGACCATTGGCGTTTACCGTGCTTTAGACTGCTACTACGGGAGTGGCGTTCGGCGTCAGGACTCTAACCCCCACCCGTGGATAAGAGTGAGCCCCAGTGAGCATTATACATTCTCGGACACCCGGAACAAGCTCACTGTCCTGGGTTGCGACACCGTGGCTCGTATCTCAGACGCCACGGGTCTTTCGGGAGTGGATGCTTCTCTTATTGCCGGGACGACGACATCGACTTCACAGTCGAGAGGGCTTGCTCCGGCCTCGGTTGCTGTCAGACGTCGATCCCCAAGAGCCTGAGGAGCCTCAACATATCCATGAGCAGCACCACGAATTACACCTCAGTTGACCGTACCTATTGCGGGTCAGCGTTCATAGTGGACGAGGAGTCGTTCCATGTCTCCGATTACAAGCTTCCTGTCCCGGCTGATGTGGGCAAGGACGTTTTCTCAAGGGCAGTCCTGGATTGGGTAATTGAACGGGGTTTTGACCTGCGACGAAGCAAAAAACAAATCGAACAGAAGGAGCTTCGACTGCGGCGCCAACAGTTTCTGCTCCAACTTCGAGAACGGAGACGGTTATCGTTGCCTCTGTGAGGCTGGGTACACGGGGAATCCCTATGCCTCCCCAGGATGTCAAGGTATTCTTCTCTTCTCTCTTCTTTGCCACCCAAAGATTATATGTTGGGATTGGGCCATAAGTTCCACGAAACGTACATTCACAGTTCACCGTTGATCCTGCCTCATACAGACATCGATGAGTGCAAGGATCCACAAAAATATCCATGTCACGGAAAGTGCAAGAACACGGCCGGCACCTACACATGCAAGTGCCCATTTGGTATGACTGGCAATGGCAAAGTTGATTGCCAAGTTTCTCGTCTTACCGTAATTGCTGCAGGTAATTCTTACTTCCCCTGTAATGATCGCTCCGGAAACTAAGATGTTCTTTGCTTTAGACTGGGAGTCCACTTGCTATTGATCTGGCTAATGTTAAGATGTCTTGAAACTTGTGTCCAATTCTACTTTACAACCGATCTGATCATTGGTCGCCTCTCGACGACCATCGCATAAAAGGAAAAAGAAGTAAGACTCGCCCGCTGATCATAAATACCATAAGTTTACGCATCCCACCATATTTTATTGTAGGAATTACAAAAGGTTGCGAGGAGTAACGATCCATACGGTTCGAGGTACCGCGGAATTGTCCTCATCTCATCTGAGATTATTTTTTTCTTCTCAATATTCACCAAGAGACGCGCATGCGAAACTCTGTTTTTTCTTTCGCAATCCTGAAACGTGACCACTGAAGGAAGGGGGGGGGGGGGGGGAACAAAGGGTTTGTGGGTGCTTCCATGAGAAATGGATCCCCTAACATGGGAATCCCTAACATTCCCTAACATTGAGGGGAAAATTGGGTGGGAAGAGATTTAAAATTTTTCAAACCCCAAAAAGTTCCCACCTAATGTTTTCCCCTTAATGTTAGAGAATCTTAGGGAATTCTCGTGTTAGGGAATCCGAATCCGCTTCCATGATAGCGGTGGTACTCATGATGATTGCGGCGCCAATGGCTAAGGGTGGAGGTGGGCTACAAGGAATTGACTGGTGTGCACATGCGCGCGTGGTTTTCTCAACAAAAATAAGAAACTCTCTGAAACTAAATTCAATTAATAATTAGTTAATGAAATTTTTATTACCTATAATAATTTATATGTAAATATTATATTTTAGATGCTAAAACTATTTTTCGATGATTCATTTATGTAAATGATATAGGATATCATTTTTTAAAAAATATTTTTCAAATGACTCGTTTTTTCACAAATAGATGGCACATAAATATGGAGACATATTTCAGTTTTGAATTGGGTAAAAGTTGTTCCGTTTATGCATACTCCTGTGAATTCGCAAATTATTCAATTAATTACCTACTAAACTAGAGAAATAGAAAGAGACAAGCTAATTTTTTGATAGTAAACAGAAGAAAGCTATGAGACACGTGGCAGATCTCAGTTCATTGTTTGTGTAAGTTGAGCTTGTGTAAGTTGAGATTGTGCTGGTGGAGAACAGTATGATAGTCCATATTTTTGATTGAGATTTTGTAGTAGATTTATTAGTTTTTCCCAAGCATTTTACCATCTATCTTACACATTTAAAGTTATGGAAGTGACACACACATATATGTCCAAATTTGGATAATAATAGCTGAAAAAAGGAACGGATCCATACCGAAAAGTTGGCAGATATTTTGTTTGATTTGTAACAACAACACAACAATAGCCCTAAGGACAATCACTTCTCCTTATGAGGCTTGTTTTTATAGAAGATAAAAGCTTGGAAATTTCTTTAGGTGAGAAATGTGATACATTTTTTTTCCCACGTATTTCATCTTCACATTTTCCCACATTGACTAATTTGTGAAGGTTGGAGCTTGTTTGGCTGTATAAAACCAAATCAATGAGGCCATTCTTTCTGTATAAAATCCATCCATCTGGCCATTCTTTCTTACAAAGATGGTTTAAAAAAAAATGTCGAGCCATCTAGTAGGGGGGATAGCTCTTTTTGAGGATTGTTACTTGATATATAATATGTGTAACCTATTTGTTACGGAAACCATTTTTACCTCTGCTAAGTAGGGTAGTTGTATTTTAAAAATAAACCAATCATCCAAATAAATGGCGATGGATGCGGATAATGTAATAAAAGATTAAATGGGTAGTCCGTTTGTAATTAATTGTTTTTTATGAACTATGTGGACCAAACAAGGATTACATGCTTGAATCATTAATCTAGTAACATATATTCCTTTGGCAGTGATTGCTCTGCTCATCTTCGGCATAACTTCTGTTGCTTTAGTCATTGACACGTGGAGGAGGAGAAGCAAACAGAAAACTTCAGACGAAATGGAGGAAAGCTCTTGAAACACCACAGAGTTAAAATCTTTACAGAGGCAGAGCTGGCGAAGGCAACCAACAACTATGATGAGAGCAACAAGCTCGGTGAGGGCAGTTTCGGTTCCGTCTATAGAGGAAGAATAGCGGGCGGCACCGTGGTCGCAGTCAAGAAGCCTAAAGATGTGCACAAGTCTCAGATAAGGGGGATTTCCAGCATGAACTTGAAATTTTGATGCAGATAAACCACAAAAATGTGGTGAAGCTCCATGGAATATGTTTGGAGACTAGAATACCCTTGCTGGTTTATGAATACATTTCCAATGGTACCCTCTTCCAACACATCCATCAGAATGCGTCGACTATCTTAAGATCATGGAAAAACCGGCTCAGAATAGCTGCCGAATCTGCTCTTGCCCTCGAGTATATGCATTCTTGCGCACAACCCCCGATCATTCACGGCGACATCAAGTCGGTGAACATACTTCTGGATCAAAACTACTCGGTAAAAGTATCTGATTTTGGAACTTCGGTACTTATATCACCACAGAATAGTCATATTGTAGCCTCTGAAATACAGGGCACGTTGGGCTACATCGATCCCGAATATTTAACCACCGGTATGCTGACAATTAAAAGTGATGTATACAGCTTTGGAGCTGTCCTCCTGGAGTTGCTCACGGGAAAGAAGCCCACAAGTTTTATTACTAAGTCCGGAGAGTCAATCAATATCGTTCATTATTTCGTCTCGTGTGAAGGATAAGAAACTCTCCGATGTCATGAACTTCGAGGCCGCCAGTGAAGATGAAATGGAGAGAGTAGGAATGGTTGCTGAGATTGCAGTGAAGTGCTTGGACCAAAGTGGTGCGAGGAGGCCGGCGATGCAGGAAGTGGCTGAGCAACTAGCCAGGATTGACTGCAAGCTCGACAGCTGGACAGTTGAAGAAGACAACGAAGAGACTGAACGCGAAGTGGATGAAGAAAACCTCCCCTCCCATTCGACATCAGTTTCTTGCGAGACAAGCCAACATGGGACAACGTCAGGCTCGCTTTTCTGATCTGGGAATGGTATCAGCAGGTTCCAGCATCTGATATTTTGTTACTATAGTGACTTGTCCATTAATTGTCCATAAGGACTTCTAGGGTTGATTGTGTATTCTATATATATGTTACGTTTGCCATTTGTTTTGGACTTATAGTTGTGAGTGTCACAAGCTGTCCTACTAGACTTCTCTCTCGTTCAGAAGAGTTCCTCTCTAGCTTTGGTGTAGCAATGTCTGCCTCCTCAAATCCTGTCCGAAACCCCTAGCTGTCCCACCGTATCCTCTAGGGTTTCCCATTTCATCTTTGTTTCCTCTTATTCCCCATTTGAAACCCTAGCTTTTCTTTTCTTTGCTGATGGATGCAGTTCGTGTTGCCTCCGTTCCACTGCCAGTTTCTCGTTCTCTCCAACCCTCTTTTCTTCCTTCCCTCCCTGAGTCCCGTCACTTCTCCGTTCTTCCTATCTTCTGTTGGAATACGTATCAAACTACTGTTTGTTGTAAGCCGTGCACTAATCAGAAATAAGGACTTTGAGAAAGTGAAAACAAATTAACTTTGACAAACGCATCCACTTAACAGTGTGAATGGGTTATTGCTTGACTTTATGTTGGGCATTGACTGGGAAAACTCCCCGGACCATGTTCTTGAAGAGATGCAATTGTTGACAATAATGTTGGGGATCAACTCGGAAAAGTACAAGTGGAAGACCTCGAGCGCGCCAAAAACTTTTCAAGTCTGTTATATGCCAATTTGACGCGTTTTCGAGAGGGGAGGTTCATTCCGTTTCTGCAATTTAACGTACTAGAGAGAGAGAGAAAGAGCTCTCGAGCTCTCTAAGTTGCCATTGACGCCCGAGCTCGCTGAGGCTTCTAGAGCTCGGCCACGGCATGTTAGGCAAAACCGAGGCTCTGCACCATATCCTTGAGGTTCTTGAGACTCTTAGGGGGCCATAGAACTCATCCGTTCAACCCCTACATCTCTAGAAAGGTGAGTGCCATTTTCAACAGTCTGAAGATCCATTAATGGCAAACTTTGATTGTTTGCATCATTTGTTTCGAAACTTGGTTTGATAAACTCTTAAGTTCCTGCTGATCATGATTTTGCATTTGTCTTACTTCGATTTTGCATATAAATCTGAGTCGACCTCCCAAACCTCTTTGAACACGTCACAAGCTAGCGAACTCAAACCTGAGATTGTTTGATCGATCAGAACCTTAGGTAAGTGTCTCCAACTTCCATTGAAGCTGCTTGTAGTTTGAACTGCCTCTATTCTATGTGTAGTGCAAGTTTGATTCCACCATGGCCGAGCTGGTTCAAGCTTGAGTAGTCTAGTTCTAGCCGTTAGATCCTGTTGAAATTTGGATATGTTGCAGTTTAGAATAAGAGGATTTGATCGGTACTTAGATCGGCGCAATCGGAGGTGGTTTCGTCATTGATTGGTGGTTGTAACAACCTCAGTCGTCCATGGATCATCTTCCTCACGAGGACTCGGACCGGTCAATACCCTCGTGGCATTGACCTGACGCCACATGGTATGACACTATTAGCACCTAAATTTTGACTAATCATTTAGTCATTTGTTGCATTTTAAAATTAGGGACTAAATATTAGTCCCTACCAAAAATATTAAATCATTTTCATATAGTCTGCATTTTAGTATAGTTTATAATTTTAACATTCATACATTCGCATTTTTTATTAAACCGGCGGTGGCTAATAGACCTGAATCAATCGTATGGACTAAGCCCGTGTGGGAAGCAAATTATGTCCGGCTCATTGCACGTCATATGGCCAAAAAATTACAATGAGGAGGAGGGCCATGAGCTTTCATTAATTTGGATTCAGCCCTCGAAATATTATAAGGCTTCGAGCTTAAACCTAGTGCTACTACTATATAAAACACACTTAAGTTTCCCAATTAGGTGGGAGGCCACTTCATTGGGAATACACAGCCATGTGGAGGCACTCCACAGTTCGGAGGAGACGTCTGAAGGGGCAAAAGAAAAGGAAAAAGTAGGCTGGTTTCTTTCTCTCGCGGCCAAAGTTGTACGAGAGGAATGTCTTGGTGCTCTTCTTTTTGCAGGCCATGAAGTTGCAGGAGACGGCACATTGAGAGAGGATGGACGGCATATACTGAGGGGACCAGAGATTGATATTGAGGGCACACCATTGAGAGAAGCGCTAGAGGACAGAATTAATTCACATACGCAGCCATAAGAGAGAGAGAGAGAGAGAGAGAGAGAGAGAGGGAGAGGAGAGAAGATAAGTTTCTTGTGCAGGGTCCCCAAGTTTGCGGAAGAGAGGAGCACGGCACAAGAAAAGAGAGAAGAAGGGTCAAAAGTCCACTTGTTGGGATGCAGAGGAGATCGTCACTCTCTAGATTTCTGACTTCTTCTTCGGATGAGGAAGAATAATAGACAAAAGGCCGCTCTTTGTTTGTTCCTGACGCGAACAGCCCCAGGAAGTCAAATACTTCATCGTTCTTCTCCTTTCCTTCAACGTCTTCAATCCCGGGAAGGCGCACATGGTGTCTCGAGCCTCTCCGCCTGTGAAGCCATCACCCCGTCACCAATCGTGACCGGTCATCAAGAAGCCCCACGCATCGTCGAACACTGAGCTGTGCGCAGACCATGGATAGAGGGACGACCATCCAAGAGCCCCACGGTCGAACATCCTTGCCGAGCCAGCCCCAACGAGCAATCACCGAGACCTGCTGTGGTCCGATTCCTATGCACTACAGGACCTCCCATTGGTATCCAGATCTGGTGCAGATCAGTTTCGCCAGTGACGCTCCTAATCAGTGAGAGTCCACGGTGGCGCTCTATCCTGTTCTTGGTCACGTTTGTCGCTTTCCTTGCAGGTCATCTCAGTGCCTCTTTGAGGATCAATTTCGTGCCAACCCAACCATGACATGCTCTTCACGTTCAAATCATTCACCGCACAGATGGAGTCAAGGCGGTGGTCAAAGAAAGAACGGATTCTCTATCACTCGAGTCTCACCATCCTCTAATCACGAGAGTCAAATTAACGTGTCCTTGACTATTCTATATTTGTTGACCAAGAACACGTTTAGCCAGCATCCAGAAGCTTGTCCAGTAACCACCGTTGAGGCCACTGCGAGCAACCAATCGGACCAACCCTGAGTCCGTCGCAGACCCAAGTCCCTGAGCTGATTCGGTCCAGAGTTCAAACTTGGGAAACAAGATATTGCGTGATCGTCGGCAAAGGTAAAAATTCTCTTATCCAAGATTGCATGATATGTTCGACCCAAAAAAAAAAAGATTGCATGATGTGTTGTTTCTTAATTTGAACTGCCAGGACATCTTTTGCATATTTTCAGATTTTAATAAAAAAAACCTAATCCAAATTAGGAGAGTTTCTTTTCTAAAGGGTAACGTATTTCCTAAAATGGACAAATCCTACCCATGACTATTTGGGTACGATCCTCCAGTTTAGCAAAAAATGGGAATTTAGCCCATGACTATGACCGTTTAGATCTGATTTGCTATTTTCATAAGCCAATTTTAGATTTAGGACATTATGCTTTTTTCGAAATTTTGAAGAATTGATGTTCATGATTTGCTCATGATTATCATGCTACGGATTGGAATTTTGTTTGTTATTGATTGATATCTTATCTTGATTTGATTACATGTATTTAAGATTTTCTAAAAAATTTAGTGAGATACTATTTTTTAGAAGCCATATCTAATTAAAATTTTTAGGAAGATTCAATTTCTTAGAAACCTTATCTTATTGGAAAATTCGGAATAAAATCAAGATAATGGAACCATTCATGCATATCTTAAAATTGCCGAAAATTCAAAGAAAACACAAAATAATTCACCTCATATTTGGATATCATGTTTTCGGCTATATCATGTTCACATTGCATATTTTCGCATATCTTATTTCATAATATGTTATGTTTATATCTCATGTTTCATATCTTGTGGTTTCGCCTTGCATCTCATGCTCATATGCCTTGTTTGCACGTCATTCGCATATCATATGTTGTATACCATACTTTCGCATACCTCATGTTTGCATGTCATGTAGGTTAGACTCCGTTAGAGTGCATATTTTAATTTATCACATAGTCTTTGCATTTACTATGTATATATCGTTGGCTTGCTTATCTATTTTCATGATAGTATGTCCCACGTTTGTCTTTTTTTTTTTTTTTTTTGGCCATGTTGCATGATAGTGTGTCGCACATTTGTCATTCTTTTTGCCACGTTACATGATTTGTTTGTCATATTATTTGCGTGTTATGCATGTTTTGCCATGTCATATTTGACCGTCATTTTGCCATGTCATCCGATGTGTTTTGCATTCATACATTGCATCTAATGTTAGTCAATATTTCGCATGTCATGTGGTCACATTGTCTGATAAACACGTAGTAATTGCCATATCTTTCATGTAGTTAGAATACATCGGTTTGCAGGTCACATCATGGTTGTGTTAATATCACTTCATTTGGCAAGTGTTCAATTGGTTAATTGAACTTTGCATATAGGATAGTTTTTGTGTATTTTTGTATGTTTTTAATCGCATGTTCGTCTATGCATAGTATCCATGTCATTTAGTATAATTTTCATGTCATAATTGTATTCATGCATTCGAGCATTGCATTCATTTAAAAAAAAACCAAAAATAATTGCTTCACACGAATCTTAAATCAATCAAGTTGAGTTGCCAAACTTGAGATTTTTCGAGAAATTTAAGGTACCAAAGAGGCATTAATTTTTTCTAATTAATGTAACCAAGTTCCTAAACTCAAAAATCTCTAGTTCGTGAAAATAAAATAGTTCTTCCGCTATTTTATTTAGGTTTTTAATCAACCTACCTAAAATGATTAGTGGTAGCTCTGAATTTAAAATCATTCAAACATTAAATAACTTGAACCAAAATTGTGATTTGGTAGGGCTTGAGAAAGTCTATATTAGGTTACTCATCTAATTAACTAGATAATCCATTAGCCTAATTTTAGGTCGCGACAAAATGGCAGCCACGTTAGCCGAGCATATTATGAAACATTTTCAAAATGAAAATAAAATAAAAAATCAAGTCAAACGACCATGATTTGACCACATGGCACAATTTGAAATGTTTGAAAAATAAATATATTTTTTAATATTAAAAATTTATTTTTCAAAAATAAAAAATAAATCTAATTGAACAGTCGTGAATTAGCTACGTGTTTCGATCTTGGCCGTAGATTTTGAAAGATTGATTGAGAGTTGTGGCTAGCCACATGGCATGTTCTAGAGCGTTGGATTAGGATTTAATTAAGAAAATTTGAAAAAAAAAATCAAATAAAAAATGTGAAACAGTGTCGTTT
Organism: Psidium friedrichsthalianum; assembly: GCA_019149425.1. Lineage (NCBI taxonomy): Eukaryota > Viridiplantae > Streptophyta > Magnoliopsida > Myrtales > Myrtaceae > Psidium > Psidium friedrichsthalianum. Next base: position 10,129 of record JAGVVM010003287.1, read on the forward strand.
TACTGCTAACCCGAGACCCTTACGACCTACGTCAGCACCCATGAGGCGCAGGTCGAGTTGACTCGGTCCAATAACATTTTTAATAATAAAAAATCATAAAAATAAAAAAAAATTAGAAAATGATTAAAAATAAAATAAAAATCAGAAAAATCATTTAAAAATATATATATTAGGGAAAAAATCAGAAAAATTCCAAAAATCTCAAAAAATGGAAAATGATCACATTCTAGTGAATGTGATCATTTTCCATTTTTTGAGATTTTTGGAATTTTTCTGATTTTTTCCCTAATATATATATTTTTAAATGATTTTTCTGATTTTTATTTTATTTTTAATCATTTTCTATTTTTTTTTATTTTTATGATTTTTTATTATTAAAAATGTTATTTGGACCGAGTCAACTCGACCTGCGCCTCATGGGTGCTGACGTAGGTCGTAAGGGTCTCGGGTTAGCAGTAAAACGACACTGTTTCACATTTTTTATTTGATTTTTTTTTTCAAATTTTCTTAATTAAATCCTAATCCAACGCTCTAGAACATGCCATGTGGCTAGCCACAACTCTCAATCAATCTTTCAAAATCTACGGCCAAGATCGAAACACGTAGCTAATTCACGACTGTTCAATTAGATTTATTTTTTATTTTTGAAAAATAAATTTTTAATATTAAAAAATATATTTATTTTTCAAACATTTCAAATTGTGCCATGTGGTCAAATCATGGTCGTTTGACTTGATTTTTTATTTTTTTTTCATTTTGAAAATGTTTCATAATATGCTCGGCTAACGTGGCTGCCATTTTGTCGCGACCTAAAATTAGGCTAATGGATTATCTAGTTAATTAGATGAGTAACCTAATATAGACTTTCTCAAGCCCTACCAAATCACAATTTTGGTTCAAGTTATTTAATGTTTGAATGATTTTAAATTCAGAGCTACCACTAATCATTTTAGGTAGGTTGATTAAAAACCTAAATAAAATAGCGGAAGAACTATTTTATTTTCACGAACTAGAGATTTTTGAGTTTAGGAACTTGGTTACATTAATTAGAAAAAATTAATGCCTCTTTGGTACCTTAAATTTCTCGAAAAATCTCAAGTTTGGCAACTCAACTTGATTGATTTAAGATTCGTGTGAAGCAATTATTTTTGGTTTTTTTTTTAATGAATGCAATGCTCGAATGCATGAATACAATTATGACATGAAAATTATACTAAATGACATGGATACTATGCATAGACGAACATGCGATTAAAAACATACAAAAATACACAAAAACTATCCTATATGCAAAGTTCAATTAACCAATTAAACACTTGCCAAATGAAGTGATATTAACACAACCATGATGTGACCTGCAAACCGATGTATTCTAACTACATGAAAGATATGGCAATTACTACGTGTTTATCAGACAATGTGACCACATGACATGCGAAATATTGACTAACATTAGATGCAATGTATGAATGCAAAACACATCGGATGACATGGCAAAATGACGGTCAAATATGACATGGCAAAACATGCATAACACGCAAATAATATGACAATCAAATCATGTAACGTGGCAAAAAGAATGACAAATGTGCGACACACTATCATGCAACATGGCCAAAAAAAAAAAAAAAAAAAGACAAACGTGGACATACTATCATGAAAATAGATAAGCAAGCCAACGATATATACATAGTAAATGCAAAGACTATGTGATAAATTAAAATATGCACTCTAACGTCTAACCTACATGACATGCAAACATGAGGTATGCGAAAGTATGATATACAACATATGATATGTGAATGACGTGCAAACAAGGCATATGAGCATGAGATGCAAGGCGAAACCACAAGATATGAAACATGAGATATAAACATAACATATTATGAAATAAGATATGCGAAAATATGCAATGTGAACATGATATAGCCGAAAACATGATATCCAAATATGAGGTGAATTATTTTGTGTTTTCTTTGAATTTTCGGCAATTTTAAGATATGCATGAATGGTTCCATTATCTTGATTTTATTCCGAATTTTCCAATAAGATAAGGTTTCTAAGAAATTGAATCTTCCTAAAAATTTTAATTAGATATGGCTTCTAAAAAATAGTATCTCACTAAATTTTTAGAAAATCTTAAATACATGTAATCAAATCAAGATAAGATATCAATCAATAACAAACAAAATTCCAATCCATAGCATGATAATCATGAGCAAATCATGAACATCAATTCTTCAAAATTTCGAAAAAAGCATAATGTCCTAAATCTAAAATTGGCTTATGAAAATAGCAAATCAGATCTAAACGGTCATAGTCATGGGCTAAATTCCCATTTTTTGCTAAACTGGAGGATCGTACCCAAATAGTCATGGGTAGGACTTGTCCATTTTAGGAAACACGTTACCCTTTAGAAAAGAAACTCTCCTAATTTGGATTAGGTTTTTTTTATTAAAATCTGAAAATATGCAAAAGATGTCCTGGCAGTTCAAATTAAGAAACAACACATCATGCAATCTTTTTTTTTTTGGGTCGAACATATCAAGCAATCTTGGATAAGAGAATTTTTACCTTTGCCGACGATCACGCAATATCTTGTTTCCCAAGTTTGAACTCTGGACCGAATCAGCTCAGGGACTTGGGTCTGCGACGGACTCAGGGTTGGTCCGATTGGTTGCTCGCAGTGGCCTCAACGGTGGTTACTGGACAAGCTTCTGGATGCTGGCTAAACGTGTTCTTGGTCAACAAATATAGAATAGTCAAGGACACATTAATTTGACTCTCGTGATTAGAGGATGGTGAGACTTGAGTGATAGAGAATCCGTTCTTTCTTTGACCACCGCCTTGACTCCATCTGTGCGGTGAATGATTTGAACGTGAAGAGCATGTCATGGTTGGGTTGGCACGAAATTTGATCCTCAAAGAGGCACTGAGATGACCTGCAAGGAAAGCGACAAACGTGACCAAGAACAGGATAGAGCGCCACCGTGGACTCTCACTGATTAGGAGCGTCACTGGCGAAACTGATCTGCACCAGATCTGGATACCAATGGGAGGTCCTGTAGTGCATAGGAATCGGACCACAGCAGGTCTCGGTGATTGCTCGTTGGGGCTGGCTCGGCAAGGATGTTCGACCGTGGGGCTCTTGGATGGTCGTCTCTCTATCCATGGTCTGCGCACAGCTCAGTGTTCGACGATGCGTGGGGCTTCTTGATGACCGGTCACGATTGGTGACGGGGTGATGGCTTCACAGGCGGAGAGGCTCGAGACACCATGTGCGCCTTCCCGGGATTGAAGACGTTGAAGGAAAGGAGAAGAACGATGAAGTATTTGACTTCCTGGGGCTGTTCGCGTCAGGAACAAACAAAGAGCGGCCTTTTGTCTATTATTCTTCCTCATCCGAAGAAGAAGTCAGAAATCTAGAGAGTGACGATCTCCTCTGCATCCCAACAAGTGGACTTTTGACCCTTCTTCTCTCTTTTCTTGTGCCGTGCTCCTCTCTTCCGCAAACTTGGGGACCCTGCACAAGAAACTTATCTTCTCTCCTCTCCCTCTCTCTCTCTCTCTCTCTCTCTCTCTCTCTCTTATGGCTGCGTATGTGAATTAATTCTGTCCTCTAGCGCTTCTCTCAATGGTGTGCCCTCAATATCAATCTCTGGTCCCCTCAGTATATGCCGTCCATCCTCTCTCAATGTGCCGTCTCCTGCAACTTCATGGCCTGCAAAAAGAAGAGCACCAAGACATTCCTCTCGTACAACTTTGGCCGCGAGAGAAAGAAACCAGCCTACTTTTTCCTTTTCTTTTGCCCCTTCAGACGTCTCCTCCGAACTGTGGAGTGCCTCCACATGGCTGTGTATTCCCAATGAAGTGGCCTCCCACCTAATTGGGAAACTTAAGTGTGTTTTATATAGTAGTAGCACTAGGTTTAAGCTCGAAGCCTTATAATATTTCGAGGGCTGAATCCAAATTAATGAAAGCTCATGGCCCTCCTCCTCATTGTAATTTTTTGGCCATATGACGTGCAATGAGCCGGACATAATTTGCTTCCTACACGGGCTTAGTCCATACGATTGATTCAGGTCTATTAGCCACCGCCGGTTTAATAAAAAATGCGAATGTATGAATGTTAAAATTATAACTATACTAAAATGCAGACTATATGAAAATGATTTAATATTTTTGGTAGGGACTAATATTTAGTCCCTAATTTTAAAATGCAACAAATGACTAAATGATTAGTCAAAATTTAGGTGCTAATAGTGTCATACCATGTGGCGTCAGGTCAATGCCACGAGGGTATTGACCGGTCCGAGTCCTCGTGAGGAAGATGATCCATGGACGACTGAGGTTGTTACAACCACCAATCAATGACGAAACCACCTCCGATTGCGCCGATCTAAGTACCGATCAAATCCTCTTATTCTAAACTGCAACATATCCAAATTTCAACAGGATCTAACGGCTAGAACTAGACTACTCAAGCTTGAACCAGCTCGGCCATGGTGGAATCAAACTTGCACTACACATAGAATAGAGGCAGTTCAAACTACAAGCAGCTTCAATGGAAGTTGGAGACACTTACCTAAGGTTCTGATCGATCAAACAATCTCAGGTTTGAGTTCGCTAGCTTGTGACGTGTTCAAAGAGGTTTGGGAGGTCGACTCAGATTTATATGCAAAATCGAAGTAAGACAAATGCAAAATCATGATCAGCAGGAACTTAAGAGTTTATCAAACCAAGTTTCGAAACAAATGATGCAAACAATCAAAGTTTGCCATTAATGGATCTTCAGACTGTTGAAAATGGCACTCACCTTTCTAGAGATGTAGGGGTTGAACGGATGAGTTCTATGGCCCCCTAAGAGTCTCAAGAACCTCAAGGATATGGTGCGGAGCCTCGGTTTTGCCTAACATGCCGTGGCCGAGCTCTAGAAGTCTCGGCGTGCTCGGCGTCAATGGCAACTTAGAGAGCTCGAGAGCTCTTTCTCTCTCTCTCTAGTACGTTAATTGCAGAAACGGAATGAACCTCCCCTCTCGAAAACGCGTCAAATTGGCATATAACAGACTTGAAAAGTTTTTGGCGCGCTCGAGGTCTTCCACTTGTACTTTTCCGAGTTGATCCCCAACATTATTGTCAACAATTGCATCTCTTCAAGAACATGGTCCGGGGAGTTTTCCCAGTCAATGCCCAACATAAAGTCAAGCAATAACCCATTCACACTGTTAAGTGGCTGCGTTTGTCAAAGTTAATTTGTTTCACTTTCTCAAAGTCCTTATTTCTGATTAGTGCACGGCTTACAACAAACAGTAGTTTGATACGTATTCCAACAGAAGATAGGAAGAACGGAGAAGTGACGGGACTCAGGGAGGGAAGGAAGAAAAGAGGGTTGGAGAGAACGAGAAACTGGCAGTGGAACGGAGGCAACACGAACTGCATCCATCAGCAAAGAAAAGACAAGCTAGGGTTTCAAATGGGGAATAAGAGGAAACAAAGGATGAAATGGGAAACCCTAGAGGATACGGTGGGACAGCTAGGGGTTCGGACAGGACAGGATTTGAGGAGGCAGACATTGCTACACCAAAGCTAGAGAGGAACTCTTCTGAACGAGAGAAAGTCTAGTAGGACAGCTTGTGACACTCACAACTATAAGTCCAAAACAAATGGCAAACGTAACATATATATAGAATACACAATCAACCCTAGAAGTCCTTATGGACAATTAATGGACAAGTCACTATAGTAACAAAATATCAGATGCTGGAACCTGCTGATACCATTCCCAGATCAGAAAAGCGAGCCTGACGTTGTCCCATGTTGGCTTGTCTCGCAAGAAACTGATGTCGAATGGGAGGGGAGGTTTTCTTCATCCACTTCGCGTTCAGTCTCTTCGTTGTCTTCTTCAACTGTCCAGCTGTCGAGCTTGCAGTCAATCCTGGCTAGTTGCTCAGCCACTTCCTGCATTGCCGGCCTCCTCGCACCACTTTGGTCCAAGCACTTCACTGCAATCTCAGCAACCATTCCTACTCTCTCCATTTCATCTTCACTGGCGGCCTCGAAGTTCATGACATCGGAGAGTTTCTTATCCTTCACACGAGACGAAATAATGAACGATATTGATTGACTCTCCGGACTTAGTAATAAAACTTGTGGGCTTCTTTCCCGTGAGCAACTCCAGGAGGACAGCTCCAAAGCTGTATACATCACTTTTAATTGTCAGCATACCGGTGGTTAAATATTCGGATCGATGTAGCCCAACGTGCCCTGTATTTCAGAGGCTACAATATGACTATTCTGTGGTGATATAAGTACCGAAGTTCCAAAATCAGATACTTTTACCGAGTAGTTTTGATCCAGAAGTATGTTCACCGACTTGATGTCGCCGTGAATGATCGGGGGTTGTGCGCAAGAATGCATATACTCGAGGGCAAGAGCAGATTCGGCAGCTATTCTGAGCCGGTTTTTCCATGATCTTAAGATAGTCGACGCATTCTGATGGATGTGTTGGAAGAGGGTACCATTGGAAATGTATTCATAAACCAGCAAGGGTATTCTAGTCTCCAAACATATTCCATGGAGCTTCACCACATTTTTGTGGTTTATCTGCATCAAAATTTCAAGTTCATGCTGGAAATCCCCCCTTATCTGAGACTTGTGCACATCTTTAGGCTTCTTGACTGCGACCACGGTGCCGCCCGCTATTCTTCCTCTATAGACGGAACCGAAACTGCCCTCACCGAGCTTGTTGCTCTCATCATAGTTGTTGGTTGCCTTCGCCAGCTCTGCCTCTGTAAAGATTTTAACTCTGTGGTGTTTCAAGAGCTTTCCTCCATTTCGTCTGAAGTTTTTCTGTTTGCTTCTCCTCCTCCACGTGTCAATGACTAAAGCAACAGAAGTTATGCCGAAGATGAGCAGAGCAATCACTGCCAAAGGAATATATGTTACTAGATTAATGATTCAAGCATGTAATCCTTGTTTGGTCCACATAGTTCATAAAAACAATTAATTACAAACGGACTACCCATTTAATCTTTTATTACATTATCCGCATCCATCGCCATTTATTTGGATGATTGGTTTATTTTTAAAATACAACTACCCTACTTAGCAGAGGTAAAATGGTTTCCGTAACAAATAGGTTACACATATTATATATCAAGTAACAATCCTCAAAAAGAGCTATCCCCCCTACTAGATGGCCTCGACATTTTTTTTAAACCATCTTTGTAAGAAAGAATGGCCAGATGGATGGATTTTATACAGAAAGAATGGCCTCATTGATTTGGTTTTATACAGCCAAACAAGCTCCAACCTTCACAAATTAGTCAATGTGGGAAAATGTGAAGATGAAATACGTGGGAAAAAAAATGTATCACATTTCTCACCTAAAGAAATTTCCAAGCTTTTATCTTCTATAAAAACAAGCCTCATAAGGAGAAGTGATTGTCCTTAGGGCTATTGTTGTTGTTGTTGTTACAAATCAAACAAAATATCTGCCAAACTTTTCGGTATGGATCCGTTCCTTTTTTCAGCTATTATTATCCAAATTTGGACATATATGTGTGTGTCACTTCCATAACTTTAAATGTGTAAGATAGATGGTAAAATGCTTGGGAAAAACTAATAAATCTACTACAAAATCTCAATCAAAATATGGACTATCATACTGTTCTCCACCAGCACAATCTCAACTTACACAAGCTCAACTTACACAAACAATGAACTGAGATCTGCCACGTGTCTCATAGCTTTCTTCTGTTTACTATCAAAAACTTAGCTTGTCTCTTTCTATTTCTCTAGTTTAGTAGGTAATTAATTGAATAATTTGCGAATTCACAGGAGTATGCATAAACGGAACAACTTTTACCCAATTCAAAACTGAAATATGTCTCCATATTTATGTGCCATCTATTTTGTGAAAAAACGAGTCATTTGAAAAATATTTTTTAAAAAATGATATCCTATATCATTTACATAAATGAATCATCGAAAAATAGTTTTAGCATCTAAAATATAATATTTACATATAAATTATTATAGGTAATAAAAAATTTCATTAACTAATTATTAATTGAATTTAGTTTCAGAGAGTTTCTTATTTTTGTTGAGAAAACCACGCGCGCATGTGCACACCAGTCAATTCCTTGTAGCCCACCTCCACCCTTAGCCATTGGCGCCGCAATCATCATGAGTACCACCGCTATCATGGAAGCGGATTCGGATTCCCTAACACGAGAATTCCCTAAGATTCTCTAACATTAAGGGGAAACATTAGGTGGGAACTTTTTTGGGGTTTGAAAAATTTTAAATCTCTTCCCACCCAATTTTTCCCCTCAATGTTAGGGAATGTTAGGGATTTCCCATGTTAGGGGATCCATTTCTCATGGAAGCACCCACAAACCCCTTTGTTCCCCCCCCCCCCCCCTTCCTTCAGTGGTCACGTTTCAGGATTGCGAAAGAAAAAAACAGAGTTTCGCATGCGCGTCTCTTGGTGAATATTGAGAAAGAAAAAAATAATCTCAGATGAGATGAGGGACAATTCCGCGGTACCTCGAACCGTATGGATCGTTACTCCTCGCAACCTTTTGTAATTCCTACAATAAAATATGGTGGGATGCGTAACTTATGGTATTTATGATCAGCGGGCGAGTCTTACTTCTTTTTCCCTTTTATGCGATGGTCGTCGAGAGGCGACCAATGATCAGATCGGTTGTAAAGTAGAATTGGACACAAGTTTCAAGACATCTTAACATTAGCCAGATCAATAGCAAGTGGACTCCCAGTCTAAAGCAAAGAACATCTTAGTTTCCGGAGCGATCATTACAGGGGAAGTAAGAATTACCTGCAGCAATTACGGTAAGACGAGAAACTTGGCAATCAACTTTGCCATTGCCAGTCATACCAAATGGGCACTTGCATGTGTAGGTGCCGGCCGTGTTCTTGCACTTTCCGTGACATGGATATTTTTGTGGATCCTTGCACTCATCGATGTCTGTATGAGGCAGGATCAACGGTGAACTGTGAATGTACGTTTCGTGGAACTTATGGCCCAATCCCAACATATAATCTTTGGGTGGCAAAGAAGAGAGAGAGAAGAATACCTTGACATCCTGGGGAGGCATAGGGATTCCCCGTGTACCCAGCCTCACAGAGGCAACGATAACCGTCTCCGTTCTCGAAGTTGGAGCAGAAACTGTTGGCGCCGCAGTCGAAGCTCCTTCTGTTCGATTTGTTTTTTGCTTCGTCGCAGGTCAACCCCGTTCAATTACCCAATCCAGGACTGCCCTTGAGAAAACGTCCTTGCCCACATCAGCGGGACAGGAAGCTTGTAATCGGAGACATGGAACGACTCCTCGTCCACTATGAACGCTGACCCGCAATAGGTACGGTCAACTGAGGTGTAATTCGTGGTGCTGCTCATGGATATGTTGAGGCTCCTCAGGCTCTTGGGGATCGACGTCTGACAGCAACCGAGGCCGGAGCAAGCCCTCTCGACTGTGAAGTCGATGTCGTCGTCCCGGCAATAAGAGAAGCATCCACTCCCGAAAGACCCGTTGGCGTCTGAGATACGAGCCACGGTGTCGCAACCCAGGACAGTGAGCTTGTTCCGGGTGTCCGAGAATGTATAATGCTCACTGGGGCTCACTCTTATCCACGGGTGGGGGTTAGAGTCCTGACGCCGAACGCCACTCCCGTAGTAGCAGTCTAAAGCACGGTAAACGCCAATGGTCATTGTCCCATTCTCCACGGATATGTTGTAAACCGGAATGTTCTCGCCGAGGGACAGGTCCCCCGTAGTGTGGTTGCAGATGAGAACTAGGTTGGGGTTCCAGGCGCAACTTTTCTTGAGCCCGAACGGGAAAGGCACTTTCACGTTGCCGCACGTCCGGACGCAGTTGTCATTCCCGGTAAAAGTGGCCAAGGCGACGGCCACGGCCATTGGAACGAAACACAGCACCGCCGCCTTCATCTTTATGTTTCTCCAATCTGTGCTTTCCTCTGGCTCTTTCTTCCCCGGTTTTTGTAACCTAGTTTTGTGAATGTTGCTACTTCAGCTGCAGCCAAGTCGGTCAGCACACTGGAAGACGGAGTCATGCATACTCGTGGGTAAGTGATTGCTGGCTTTTCCAGCAAACCATGTTTTCATTCGTACAAGTCATGATATTAATTTGAATATAAGTGATGTTTATATACACTTTCATTTTCACTCAAAATGCACGCATTTAAAAGCCATGACTTCGACCAAAAAAAAAAGCCATGATTATTTTATTTCACACGATAAAACCAGAAAAATCAGTTTTTTGAACTGAAACACTTCTAACTTGGGGTGTGTCTGTTTTTGCGGAATATGAACAATTTGAAATACAATTTTCTAAATATAATTGCTTGCAAAAATGAACGAAATAAAAAAAATTCATCAATTGTGAAAATATTTAGACATAAATTGTCGTCCCTAATAAAGCATCTTTGATTGATTAATTATTTCAAGCGACACAAATTATTATTTTTAGAAACCTTACAAAAAAAACTATTATTTTTAGAAAAATATTCTCCTGATTATTCATTTTTTACGAAATAAATGAAGTCTT
>JAGVVM010003288.1:0-38680 GCA_019149425.1 Psidium friedrichsthalianum
ATAGCTTCCTTTCCTCCATATAGTTGTACATTAATATTTTAATAGAAGAAAGATAGTAGAGCAATTTAAGCACTGACTTTTAAGAGGAAGGACCAAACAAATAAAAAGGGATTTATGAGAAAAGAACAACACATGATATCCAATTACTAATTAGCACTAGAAAGCCTTGAAAAAACATGTCAAAATTTCTTCACACCATCAGAAGGCAGTTAACTGACACAAATGCAACCATTAAAAAGAAAACAAACTTGAAATACCTGCTCTCTCTTTCTCGTTCCCTCAATTCCTTCTCTTTATCTCTCTCTCTATGCTCCAGTTCTCGATTCCTTTCTCTGCCCATTTCACTTAGACCACCTCGATGCCTGCCAAAAGGGCTCCTGCTTCTTCGTGACTTCTCTTGTTCCCTTTCCCTAACCCTATCCCGGTCGGGATCCCTCCTGTCTCGATCGCGACGCTTGTCTCTATTTCTATCTCTCTCTCCCCCATTCCTGTCCTCCCTCTCACTATCCCTTTCCCTGTCTCTCTCCCTCTCTTTCCGTTCCCGGCTACTCTTATGCCCTTCCCTCTCTCCGTCCCTTGACCGTGACCGATGCCGTGAAGAACCACGCCTATCATTATCTCGAGTTTTGTCCCCAGACTTTGAACGTTTGGAGAGATGATCAGCATCATCCTCATTCTCTTCATTCTTATGCTTTGAAGACCGACTTCTACGCCTGTCTCCTGAATTCAGGGTCTCTTCCCCGCCATTCGCAACTTCCTTCACCTTCTGTGGTTCCGGATTCTCAACTGTTTTCTCCAGATATTCATATTCATCAAAATCCATGGTCTAAATTATCCAGTTAAGGAAAACCCTCAGTAAGCCTGGCCAGAGTCTGTAAAATAAGAGGAAAACAGTTACATGCCATTATTTTCTTTGGAAAAAAAAAAATAGGTTGAAGAAGTCAGGTAGAAGATTCGGAAACCAATGCATAATCCATTGGGTTGCCGCCAAGCTTGGAAGAGCAGAAGTAGAGTTGGACATGCAGAAACAAAATCGAGCAATCAGCAAAAAGGAGCAGCTCCCACCACCAACCCCTATTCAATCGCAAAACTAACCGCACAAACTACCATTAAGTTTCCAAGCACAAGTTACTGAAGAAAGCCCAATCCTTCGAACCTTACTTACATCACTTCGCACGAAAAAGTTCTGCCAGGAAATTTTGTTCCGGACAAACAAAAAACTAAGCCGTAAATTCCGACACAACCTAAACCGAAAAGGACAAAATCCATAGCGCAAAACCGCAAACAATGGCCCACCAATGCTAAACTGCAACAATTGCGAAACCAAACCGCTATCCCGGAATCAACATGAACCAAACAAAACTTCAATAGAAATAGAAAAGAAGGAAACCCTCCACCTGGAAGGGACGAAGCGAAACCGAACCTTACTGACAGGATATAAGAGGGGATTGGAGCAGAAAGTGAATGTGGTGACGACGACGACGACTATGGAATCCCGCAAGAGAGAGAAGGAAGAACTTCGAGCAAGAATTTCGAAGACCAAGGCTCCAATCTATCTCTGAATTGCTTGCTAGGGCAAGGCTATTGGTTTGGACTCCCACACTCAAAACTGTGTCGGAACACGCGGGGCTTTTTACCGACTCAGAGTCAGAGAGAAGCCCATCCCCATCCAAACGGGCCGGCAGGGCTCGCTCCATCATTTGCGCCGAACCAAGCCTAGATCGGCTTTACAGGGGATTTGTCCATGATTGCTGCTCCACGTAGGCCGAAAAAAAAAAAATAAATACACCCACACTCCAACTTTACATCCAATCCCACTTCTACCCCAAGCCTTTTTTTTGGTGGCAGAAAAATTCCAAACTTTGGATCTAATCTCAAATCTATTCCGGACTTCTTTTGCCTCAGAAAAAAACCTCAAATTTTAGATCTGATCCCAAATTTACCTCGAACTTCTATTTTTTTGTCTAAGAGAAAAACAAAATCAAACTCCGCCTATGTATGTTTATATAGTTTGTCCCAAGCCAAGGTAAATGAGGAAGGTTGCGTCAGGCGTAGCGAGTCGGCTGTAGAAAGAGCATTTTTTTTTATGAGATGAACCTTGTCTGACACCACCTAGTTTTGGGAAAATGTTGATGTTGATGTTGTCTAAGAGAAAAAAAAAATCACCCAATAGGCTAGCGGGCAGAATAAGGAGAGGGCCTGACCACCCCAAAAGACCATCAAATGCATAGCGACAATCATTTTTACCAATTTAGGATATCTGAAGTGTCATAACTTGTGTCTTATGCTCACTTGAATAACATAACTTTTAAAAATCTATCATTTAAGTGCCATCAGCGATTTGCATTGTCGAAAAATTCAACGTGGTATTTGGATAATATAAACCAGCCAACTTGGTGAGCCAGAAAGTCGAATCAACAAATTAGATGCTAAACGACATCGCCCAACTCATATTATTAAATAACCGTTCGCTTACTTTAACAATTTGGGGGAAAATCAAATTTCCTCTAGAACCCTAGCCCTACCAAATCAAAACCCATGATTTCCAATTCTTCAAATTGGCCAAATAATCTCATCAAATTCGCGATGGGGAGCAGAACTAGGAGAAGCGGCCACGGATCAATGAGCAAAGACAAGATGAACCTCCACATTTTTGCTATTGTGGGCGGCAAAGTCCAACAAAAACAGATTGGATGAGAGATAATCATAGGAGAAGGTTTCATGGACGCTTGAGGTGTAGAGAAAACTTCAATTGTGGATATTTTCAGTGGGTTGACGCAACATTTTCAAACAGAGCAACAAAAGTGATCTTGGAGTTATTTCAATGATGAGATGAACCCATACATGTATTTATAGATGAGTTGGATGATATCAACTCAATGCAAGCAGAAATTAAAGATTTGGGATCTTTGGTGAACCATTGGGAAAAGAAATTTTCAATGATGAAAATTCAAAGAGATATTTATCGAATATTTCTTGTGTTCTTGTTGTTCTTGTTGTTGTTGGAGGATTTCGTCATATGTGACCCTAGTAAAGAGAAGAAGCTACTAAGTCTACCATTTTTTTTTTTTTGGTCGAAAAGTCTACCATAGTTGAAGAGTCATGAAATGTGTGGTTCTATTTGGAGCAACGAATGTTAGTTGTTGGAATGTGTTTACGCAGAAATGTTGTCACTTTTGGCAATTCTGTGTATGTGAGTTGAATGGCAATACTTGACTGGGTTGAATATCCACGTATAGTCGATTTGGTGGAAATTGGTGTTTCTAAATGATAGATGATTTTCAATTTGTGTTGCAGTTTCTGTAGTAAGAACACATATGACCCTGTATTTTTTGGTTCGTTTTGGCTATTCCGTGTATGGTATTGAAGAACAGGAGAAGTTCCAAAAACATATGATTGATTTGGTGGAAATTGGTGTTTTATGATGCAATTTGTGCATGATTGTTGGTGTGTATATAAATGATAGATTATTTGCAATTTCTGCGGCAAGAGCACAAATGATCTTGTTTTTTGTGGTTAGTTTTGACTATTCTGCATATAATGTTAAACGACAGGACAAGTTTCAATAACTTTACAAACGATCGTTTGAATGCCACAAATTCTTTTTAACCGACCATTAGCTTACTCAGCTTTCTAAAAGGTGCCACTTAGGGCTTGCATGGCAACAATTGAAAAAGTGATTATGATTTTTTTTTTCTAATTCTGTTATCTAGATAAGTTTTTGAGAATCAAAATGTATTTGGTAACTATACAAAATTTTTGTTCTTAAAACAGAAACGCATTTGGTAATTGCACAAAATTTTTATTCTTGGGAATAATTTCTCTTCCCAAATTTTGCCATTTAAGTCAAATAATTACATAGTTATTTTGTGAAATTTCATCCTACATTTCTAATTAATTGAAGATTAATTCGTATTGATTCTCTTATATAACATATTGCATATGATATTTTTTTTGTGCCGTTCCATTTAATTGTTGTGTCATAATGGGTCATTTTAGGTTTACAAAAGGAAAGACCATATTCGGTTAGTGCGTGATTTCAAATTAGCTCGAGCCATCCTAGGCTTATACCAAATCGCAACGAGAGAATATCGTATTTGATCTTAATATGATCGGTAGCATCTCTATGTATACATACAAATGGAGTCGCCACCAATCTTTGAAGAAGGTAGATCAAAAATCCTATCAAGCAGTTCGGAGAAACTATTCAATTCTACGCAATCAAAAAATCTAGGGTCCAAGGACTTCGTTATATTGGTATTTCCACCGACGCCCTTTCGGCACCGAAGTTGACTATTTTCTAAATGTGTTTTGTGTAATTTTCAATTCATTTTTAAACCCATGAGGTAAGCCAATGTTAAGTATCCATGCATGTTGTTTTTATCTTTTCTCATATTTTCTAAAACTAGACAACGTCTAAAATACCTAAACCTAAGTAAATCACAACTAATGAAATCAAGCATGCAATCAAGGAATTATGACATTGATAAATCGCATCACAAAATCCTAATGAAACACGAAGAGTTTAGAGAAATATGGTTTGGATTTAAGGATAAAGATATTTATGATTTTCCTAAAAAAGAAAAAAATCTATGAAATCTAGAGAATCTAGGCCTAAATTTATGAAAATAAGATCAAACTAGCATAATCTAAGCTTCTTCTATTTTATGGATTTTTGAAAATTTTCTGATTTTTTAGAATTTTTTCAATATTTTTCGATTGTTATTTTTTATTATCTCATATATATTTTTTCTTTGAAAATGAGACCTCATTCTGTTCTAGGTCGAGGAAAAAGTGATGAAAATACATAAAAAGAAAATTTAGAGATGTGGGACTTCATTTTATTTTGTGATTCTCGAAAGTGATTCTCGAAAGTGATTCTTTTTTTCATAACTAACTTTTTCTTTTTCTTTTTTTTGCTCCAAAACTTTTCTTAGGAATAGAATCAAAATCAGAATTATTTACGTTATCAAATATGATTTTCATTTTTTTTTTGTTTTAAGAAACAGAATCAGATAACCAAAATCGTTGTCATGCAAACCTTTAGGTTCCTTATCTCTTTAAAAGTTACAACTTAGGTTCCTCAATTTTTTAAAAGTGATCACTTAGGTTCACTTTCTCAAACACATCTTGCAATAATTTAACTTATATTCCTATGTCTTGTTCTTTGTCGTCCTATGATAGCTTACAATAACATGATAACTATTATGTCAAGATGCCATCAATCTTGGTCCAGGCTTATGCCAAGTACAATTGCATTATGCATCAAACAACAACACAATCAATGCACTAGCAAAACCATATTCTTATACATCAACAATAAGATGATGTTCTTAATTAAGATAGAAAACATTGTTGCTAAACACACTAGCCAAAATGCAGCAATAAAACACCTAACAACATTGCTACACAATACATAACCAACCAAAATGCAACATAAAACACCTATCAACATTGCTGCACGAAAAACCATGTTGAGTGATTGAGTAGTTGATGATGGCCTCTCTGAATTTTTTTGCATTATCAAATCTCATTGATAAGCAAAACATAGGACTTGTATCAATTGAATCATGAGAAGAGTTCTTGCTCTTCCTTCTTCGTTGAACTACAACATCTTCGTTGCCATCATTCTCTAACCTACCGCCGTCATTGTCACTACTTTCCTTATATTTTGCATCATGACCACCATTCAAATGAGTTCCATCTTCACTGTTTACAACAGTGTTTCTCTCCTTTGAAATGCCCTCATTTTTTCTCCTACTTATGCAATTTCTTCATTATTAAAATCACTTTGGCAAATTGTATGTAATAATATTTCCTCATCTTAATTACTAGACAATACAAATTCCGAACTCAGGTTTATTCTAGTCGATTCTTTAGGCAATGTGTCTTCACCATCAAATATGCCACCAATTCTCTCAAGTTGATCACATAACTCTAACACACAAGCGGCATGGAAAGATTCAGTGTCCTTTGTTATTAGATCTCTTTCTAAAACAGATCCATCACTATCTTGGGTTTCAATACTAGTTTTCTCATCCTCATCACCATGATATTCAGCATACACATAAATCTCATGACCATGAAGAAAATGGTAAATAAGATCTCTCATACCATTATCATCATGCATTTATCTCAAACCATCCTTAAGACTCTTACCAGGTACTTGATAATATGATTTTCCTATTTTGCATCGCAGTTGTTCTACTATATCTTTCTCAAAGTCTTTATATGACAGCCTACTTACACAAATAAGGACAACAATGATATTTTCACCAAATTTTTCCACTCTTCGTCCTCGATAACAAACTCCCCACAGTTGTAAACATTAATGGGTGCAGTGGTATCACTCACGTTCACCCTATACCAAAGACAAATATATATATATATATACACACACACACAATAGGGATCAAAACGCATACGGGTGACAACTTCAGCAATCGGTCCCTACAAATGCACTATTTTCACTAAACAATAATTTCGAGTGTCAGTCAAGGGACACAAAATGACAAAGTATTATGACTCATAAAATAAATCACTTACATTTATACTTTCGCACCAAACCCTAATATTTTCTCTCCAAGATATTGCCGTTTCTCTTACTTGTATCCTCTATCAATAACACTAAATTGAATAAGCATTCACGTATTTTGTTGTTCAAAGGACACAAAATGTTAAATCACTAACCTTTGCTTTTTTCGATCAAGGTTCATCACGTGTCAAACCTTATTTGCGAGTGAGAACTCAGATTTGCTTTAGAGACTAAGTGTCGAGGAAGATCAAAGCGCTAATTTGAGATTATAGAGTGTGATTGAGATGAGAACAAAGATCGACTAGAGAGAGGGAGAGAGAGAGTTGCAAGCCTAATTTGTGATTTAGAGACGAACGTGTTTTTTCTCTCGGAAGACAATTGATTAAATGCAAGCCCTAATTGAGTTGATGGAGATAAATGACGTCTTTTTGGTCAAAGATAGGAAGGAAGTCGTTTGCGTTTAAGAAGGAGACACGATGGACAAAAATTTCCACGTTGGACTTCCAATTATTTTTTTAATATCCACTTCGGAATGAAAAATTAAGTTGAAAATTCACCTAGGACGTTTTGCCCGAAATAGCACTCAAGTGAACGATTAAAAAATTCACCTAGGACGTTTGCCGGAAGTAGCACTCAAGTGAACGATTTTACTTTAACGTGGCACCTTAAGTGAGTAAAAAAAAAGTTATGACATTCAAGTGAATGTCATACACAAGTTATGGTGCTCCAAATGTCTTTCTCCCAATTTTTACTCTGATATCAAATCTGCCCCCATTAGCCATTTGTCCAATAATTACTATTATTCGTCCCTAATTTTCATATCCTTCAACGATTTCATTTTGGAGAATTTCAATAATTTTTATCAGGGTTCATTTGTTATCCATGTGAAAATGCCACGTTGGTATGTAATTATCGCATCATTATTTTGCTAATGTGGATTTATTATCGACATGGAAATATCACATCAAGTTAGGATTGGACACGAGGTAGATTTGAGAATAGATTAAAAATTTGTGATTTTTTTAGACAAAACAAAATTTTGGGCAATTTTGGGATTAAACCTAAAGTTTGGGATTTTTTTTTTAATAAAAAAACTTTTGGTCCCAAATTTGGGACTATAACTAAAGTTGATGGTTTTTCTAAGAAAAAAAAAATTGGGGTAAAATTGAAACTCGACCCAAAGTTGAGAGCTTTTTTAGGGAATTCGGCCACTTGACGCACACTAACGACGCTACAATTCGAACTAATTCAGATGATTTCAGTGTTTTTCGCCTCAGGCGGAAAAACCAAAGTCGGAGGATAATCCCAGCTCGTTTCTCAATTCTGCCTTTCGTTTCCTTAGTAGGATGCTCAAATTTGATTTACATGCGAATAGTTCAATGATAAGAAAGATTTAAGATGTTTAATATTGATTTATATCTTCCATTTTAAGTTATATATATATATATATATATATATATATATATCTGCAAACGACGTAGAAAAATGACTAAAGCCGGCATCAACAAGATTATCATTTATCGAATCATTATTTCCGGTCAATCCAACACCAATCCAAGAACAGATGGTAACAAAGGATCATACCCGAGCGGTCCTAAGAGGACAAGAAAAGAAGTGGGATTGAGCCTTATTCACTAACACACTACCAAATACATGGAAAACTTGAGAGGATAATCTCAAAAATGAACCAACAATGGTCCTCCCCAGAATTCCCATGCAGTATGAAGGCATACAACACGGGCTGATAAAAATAATCAGCCTAAGAATTAAATAATATTGTCTAAATCTTAACATCAGAATGTCTTCTCAGCAGCTTGGAAAGTAACATGCGAGCGCTCAGCGCATTGAATAGGCTAATAACTTAATTAACTGACAAGCAGCCATCGCCTCACAAGTCCTTACTAGCCCTAGCTATGTGTCTCTCGAGCAAGAAGATCGCCCTGCAATTTAGAAGCTTATCCATCATTACTTCTCCCAAGCTTTTGGTGCCTCACCATGATTGCTGGGAACACTATTTCTAGGGGAACTAAATAACCCAATACTCGAGCGTGAGGGGCTGGGAGGAGTCTCGGCTTTCTTAGACTCTCCTGTTAAATGTGAGGTATGTGTATCTGAAGGACCTTGCCTCCTTGATATGGAACCTCTTGCCTTCTTTGTTGGGGACCTCTTGCCATCTTGAAACTCAGGCTGTAACCTGTGAGAGTCTCGCGCCCCTTGGCTCCTAGATTGTGCAAAACCTATATTTGCTCCTCCCCTCGCATACCTGTTCTCAGTTTCTGTGGAAGGCTCTCCTATGTTTCACTGGATAACTAGGGTTTGATAAAGAGGGAGCTCTTCCAGGCCTAAAGTTCACCCCACCAGTTGACCAGCCAGCATAGCTGCCTGCAGCGTTTCCATTGTTAGAAAGTATCTCTTTCTCAGATTCCAAGCCTTTTTTGCCAAGGTCCTCATCTTCAAGTAGTCTCCACCCTTCTCAGATTCCAAGCTTTTTCGCCAAGGTCCTCATCTTCAGAGTCTCCACCGGGGTTGAGCTGCCGTGTCTTGTTTCATATCTCCAGATAGCTTCTTACCTTTCTTAGGCGGACAAACTTTGCATGCCTGACAATGACATAAGCCTGTTCTTTTCCACCCTTGTCCACTTTCTACAACCGCCACATCTTCAATCTGCACGATAGTCAGTACAAGAAGCTTCAACCAGATAGCAAGTTTAAAAAGAACGAGCATGACAACTAAAACTAATGCGAATCAGAATCTTTAAGAATGTATTGCTGACCAATGCAGAAAGTCGAGTTAATATCCTCCCAAGTCCTGATCTTCAGTACCCATTGCCCTACACTGTAAGAGCCATAGGTGAGAGAGCATCTTAATAAAGACAGAGAGGGAAGATCCCGCGTAGCCTTGTCTGTACACTTCAGAGCCCATATCCAGTGAATATGTGAATGCAGCAAGACTTTATGCAAGGTCTACCAATAGGAACCTTTTGGTTGCTAGTGCTACTAGTACACACACCGCATGCATACAAACTGACCTGCACAAAATGATGATAGAATGCTTCCATGTACGTATCCTTGTAACAATATATTGCCCAATTTAAGATTTGTCATTAAGAAGTGAGATTGGGACTTGCTGCTACTCTAACAAGGATAAAAAATCAGCACATATTGTTGGAATCCTTCTTTAGCAGGAGAACAATACTAAACTTCTTCTCCAAATAATACCCAGCACAGTTCATAAATCTTCGTAGCAAAAACAAGCCTTCCTAAGCTTCAAGACAAGTCCAGCTCGCAATACAGAAGCAGAATCCACGCTAACATCAGGACACTATTCCAAATTGACGAAGAAACACAAGCATATGCAAATCAACTCTCATGCAACCCTCGCAATCCCCAAAACTCCCTTAGCATGATCCCAGAAACAAAGCATACATAATTATGTAGGTAACATGTAAATATGCTTTAACCAGGAAAAAAGACTCATCCAGACTCATACAATGGAGAGCAAAATTACGGAAAATTACTGCATTACTTAACATTAACCGACATTCTGAATTTAATCAATTTATCCCACACCCACCATGAAAAACGACGCAAAAACCTTCTCAAACGTTGAAGAAAAGAAAGTAAAAATGAGCCAACAAGTATCACATGCCATAAACTAGAAATGTGGCATGCGTATATACAAAGGCACACTAACAATACCCTCACACGGTAGCCACGTTCCATCAACCTTTTAACTGTGTCTGCTTTCGTCTGTAGGTCCTTATGTTCCTGAAAGCAAAAAGGAGAAACACAGAATCAATTTTCCTTCATGATTCATGAAGGAGTGTGCACGCACGCTCGTGCATGCACTTGTGTGGGTAAAACTGCTATCATGATCTGTGGGAACAAGTCTGACTAGAAAAAGAAGGGGGGTTGAGAAAGAGAAGGCAATCATATGTCGGTAGGGACTAAGAGAGCAAAAGTGACTCACTGTCTTTCCTTTAAAACGAACTTCTTTGCAATCTCCTTTTCGTAGAGTCACCCCTGACTGCATAAACACAATTTACAAACTAAGTAGTGTGTCCCGAGAGGGAAATAAATGTCTGACAAAACTAACTTGGGAGAGAGGAGGTTTATAATCCTTAGGAAATAATTACCTGACTTTTAGCACGGTCCTTGTCTTTCAGCTGCCGTTTGTACTTCTCCTTATGGAAGTCCATAATCTTACACACAGGTGGATTAGCATTTTTCTGAACCTGCATATTGCATGGATTAGAAGCTCGCTTTGTCTTTCTTGTACCCAAAAATGGCAAATAGTACACCCATTTGCTCGCTCAACCAAGCCTACATGCTTCCAGGAGACTTGACTGACAAGGCAAGTAACAATAGTCTATGTAAAATTGACCTTTCTTTAACTCCCAATATCAGGCTGGGCTGACTACCAAATATAAAAGGTTGAGCAGATACTAAGACCCATAAATCTAGATAAGGATAACCAATGTCCATCCCTTGACATAAGGACACCTGAGTCCATGTACAATAGACAGTGTCTAGCCAGGCAAGAAGGTTACGGAGTAAGCTGTGATAAGTGACTCACTGTCAATTGCTAAAGACTGATAGTACAGTTGTCACATATAGATCGCCATTTTTGGACATCTATTTTGACCCATTCATGGTCATTACAAAATGCACCAAATGAAGATATTAAAAAATCATAGGAATATCTATGCTGTCGACTGCATTTCGGATAAGTACAATGTGGCAAATTACCTCAACTAAATCAAGATTGAGTTTTCTCGCTCGTTCAAGTGCTTCATGGATTGAGATCACAAAATGCCCTGCACATGTAGAATGGTCGTCCGAAAGCTTTGAATTACCGCTATCTTAAAACATACAATCACATTGTTATAACACCAGGTAGAATAGATAGACACCCAGCCATAAAATCATATGCAAAGATTTGCAATACGGTACAAAGCAGTAGTACTTTTATCAAATTAATCATTGACGTCAAAACCTAGATCAAGCGGCATTCATGAGGCGTGAATTTCTCATTTGGTTTCCAGGTTTTTAATTCCCTGCTGCTGCTGCTGCTGCTAAAGTGGACATGGAGATCAAAAGCTCAGGACAGTACAAAAATATGCTAGCAAAATGAGACAACACATAAGCTGGCAGGACAAGAGTGACTTCTTCTTTACTTGCCCGTACGAATGGACATGTTTTTCATCATGTCCAAACCCATTTAAGGCCTTTCATGAGTACATTCCAGCGTCAACAGCGTGGATATACCCTAATTCATCCACTCCAAGCACTCCACAGCCAACACCCATTAACACAAACCTTCCACACAAAATTTTGCAGAGAAAGCAACCTATGCAGATGGCATGCCCCCAAATAAACCAGCAAAATATTCCTCATCCGTATAACTACTAAGAAGAAATACTGTGACTTTGATCCGTTAGAGATGTACCTTCATCTGTCACGACCCGGACTATTTTCGCTTTAATTTTCTCATTCAGGCACGGCGCATTGGAGTCCTTAGCTTCCTCTTTCGGCCTAGCCTGCCATTTTGTCCAACAAGCATGGGCAGTCAATGCGCAAGTACTCCAGAAACAAAAATGAAAAATGTCTGCATTGCTATTAGAACAAAAGCGAAACCTCTATAACACAGAAATATAGTTTCAACCAAGCACACTCATAAAATTAATAGCTAGGCGAAAGTGCCTCACTCAATATGGAGTAAAAGGATCGCAACCAGGAAAAATTAATTCCTTCCGATTCAAAAAATGAATCTGGCAGTACCCGATCACACGAAACAACAAAACAATCCCAAGTGTCATCCAAGAAACCTGAATTACGCAGTTCCTTCTATTACCTGAACCGGTGCGGCAAAGAACCTCACGTTGCTGCAGAAATCAGTGGGTCGCCGCGGATATCGGCAAAAGGAGCCGGTTTCGTGCCCATGGACGCACATGAAGTAGCGCAATCATGCGTCGAAGCATAAAAGGATTGAGCGTAACATGTCTTGATGTAGCTCGACGCGTGACGGAGCTTCGACTGGTTGAGTCGATACCAGCACACCATATCGTCTATCTACAGAGAGAAATAATGCATTCTCGACCTTGATAGACGGATCAGTGGAGTGACGCAGAGACGGGAAGAAACCCTAGTCAGAGCTGATTGATTTTCCCCATTTTGCCTTAACCAGTGCCAACCGGTGCTGGGAATTGGTGAGTGCACCCGCCGTTGGAAGCGCAATCTTGAAAACCAGCGATGAGAAACGGGTTCGACCCATTTCATTGATACGGGGGCCCGAGTCCAGAGAAGGTTTGGGCAGCTGCGAAAGCAAACCAAACATGTCCGGCCTTAACTAGTGATGCATGTTTTGGCCCGAATATGGTCATCCGTATTATGTTTTGTGGGTGGGCAGGCCCTCGCCGGCAGTCGCCCAGTATCGCCGGCCGATCCTCGCCGCAGTATCGTTGGCCCTTTCTGTCAATGATGGGCGGCAGCGGCGAGGACCTCCATTTTAAAAAATTTTATTTTTAAATTCAGTTTACTTTAAAGTCTAATTTAAACAATATTTAGATTTTTTTTTAAAATCAAATTTAAATAAAATTGCGTCGTTTTGGCCTTGTTCCTCATTTTTTGAGCCATGTTGGAGAGAGAAAATAATGAGAAAGTCATATTGGCTTTTTTTGCTAGTCAAGTTGGATAGAATTAATTAGAGAACTTGATTGTACCAATTTGATATGTTTTAGGATTTAACTGTACTTTTTGAAATTCTTAATATTATATTATACTTTCGCGACGCATTTAGGACTTCAAGTGCATTTATTTTTCATTTATTTATTGCTCGAAACCAAAAGGGGAACTGATCCGAGAAAACTGGAAATTTTCGATTGGGATCAGTCCTGACACATAGTTACTTGAGTTAAGAAATCCCTAATCAGAAGCAACACGACAAAAAAAACTCGACGCCATGCAGTATGCAATGCGATTTGGTGCTTCTAATTAACAATTTGTAATTCGATGGAGAAGTTGAATAATTAATCACCCATACTAAAATAGAAAAGACTTAAGAATGCGTGAGTAGATAATATTATCCTGGTTTTTTTTTTAATTATTAGATAACCTTGAAGAATGCTTCTGACAACTTATCTAATAATTAAAAAAAAAAAACTCAAAATCTCGAATTATCTTATCTCACTCTTCTCTCTTTTTTTTGGGGTTTTGTTTTGTGATTTTCGTTACTGTTTTCTTTCGATTTTCAATGATTAAAATATTTTTCGGCAATAAAGTGTTTTTTCCTTAATTGTCCAAATATCAAAGTTTTTAGATACACTTGGTATGTAAATGCATTCGGTACTTCAAAAAAACAGTGATCCATGATATTTTTTCATGACGCATAAAATTTCAAAATGGCAATACTCTCCGTGTTGGGGTGTATTTGTACTCCATATTCATAGGAAAGCATAGAGTCTTGCTCCTCGATGAGGGGATTGGGGTCACGAGGGTAGCACCCTCGAGCAGCCAGAGCTCTTTTGTAGTTTGAATCCATGTTTTTTTATCGGTAATTTGGGTCTGGATCCACGAATAGCTACTGCTATACATTATCTTTTTTCTCTTATACTTAATGGATATAACAGAGAGGCGTGATGTGCTAATTATAGCAGAATCATCTGCTGGACATAGCCCTAGCTTAAAGGCCAATCGGGATGAATATTGCGTGCCGATTTCTTTTTCTCTCCTTTACATTTTACTTCGTTCGCGATTTGTGCGCCGAATCCTCACACCCCGCCGCCCACCCTCCATAGCGCTGTTTCGTAGCTTGTAAATTATAAACATTCGCCCTCGTGCGAATTTAACCGTAATTCAAAGTGGGCAACGTTTGTATTTGTAAATCACCGGTCACGGAGATGCGGTCGTCGCGGTTTGGGGAAGAAGAACGCCGGCCAAATTTTCAAATCGCCTATGGGGCTTCCCGAGATAGCAAGATCGGATCTTTGCGAAGTCAATGGCTCCATCATCGATCTTGTAATGAGAAAATCTGACCTTCACGTGGCATAGAAACTCAATAAATCAATAAACTTATCGTGTTTGTTGGCCGTGCCGTCAGCCGAATGGTTCCGTGCGCTTTCATCCTATAATGCCCGGCATGAACCCATCATTACCAATTCTCCGATTTCGCATTCAAAACGACATATTCCCCAAAGACTTTTTGCTTGCGCCTGTATCAGGATTTTTGTCAATGGGCCCGCTTTGAGATCCATCGATTAACTTGCCCGTCTATGTCGAAGCTCAAAAGGCTCCAAATGTCATGCTTTTGACGGTCGAAACATTAGAGCGGCGACTATTCTCAACTATACAATCCCACTTGACGTTCGGAAGATTAGACTGGCGACTATTCTTAACTAGATGAACCCAATATAAAAGTCCTCCTATCGCCAACGTCGGGAAAATTACCCAAAAAAAAAAATCGTAAATCTATTGTAATTATGCAAACTCAGTCTTAAACTTTTTTTTTTTTTTACTAATTGGGTCCTGAAACTTTTACTTTTGCGCCAATTCTAGTCGATATTTGACATTGCCAATGCTGATGTGGCAAATTTTAGTAATATTTTTTTTTTTCCAAAATTCTTCTCCTTCTTCCCTCTGCGGGTCATCGCCAGAGGCAAGGGCAACCTCATTGGCTACTGGAGAGCCCTCGCTTCTGGCTAGTCGTCGGGCAACCGGCTAGAGAAAGAATGAGAAGAAAAGAAGATATGAAAAAAGGAATAAATAAATAATTTTGAAAAAGATATTAAAATGTTATTAAATTTGTCACGTCGGCACTAACTAACTAAAGTTGATCAGATGGACTGAATTGGTATAAATGCAAAAAATTTAAGACTCAATTCGCAAAAAAATTTAAAAATTGAATTGACACGACTATAACAGATTCAGGAAAAATTTTGGTAATTTCCCCCGTCAACATCAAAGCCCACATCCCAGCTTGCATCATCCACGAGGGCTAAAGAAAATATAAATTCAGCACTCCGAATTGGGTCGCAGACGCAGCTTTCAAAGAGATTTAGGGCTTGTAGAATTTGGGGGAGATGAAGGATACGGTGGAGCAGCGGATGGAAAGTCCAAGTTAGTCGTCACTGGTGACGTAACGAAAACCCAGCCCCGAATTCCCACGATCCCGGTCGACGATTGCGTTCCAAGATTCCTCCCGTGCGGGTTCGCTTTTCTGAGGAAGGCTTTTAGCTCGCGTTATGTCTTTCTAGACCAATGTTAGCTCCACAGATTGTATTACAAAATTACACGTCGAATTGCGAATCGCGAGTCTTCGCACGGGCGAGCTATATTCAAATATCAATAATCGCTCAACACGGCATCTAATAAGTCAATTCTATGACTAAACCATCATAAATTTAATGGATTCTCGTATCTTATGTCACATCCTTAATTTCTTACATGGATGTAAGAAAATCTCTAGTTTCGAGGCATTTTTAGAACGGAATCTTTTGAACGTCAACATTGCATAGAATTAGAACTTATTCCCCTACTCTTGTTTTTTTTCAGGGTTTTTATTTTGGTAGCTATTCATCAAGAGTGTGTTTAAATCAGAAGATTAATGGTCATATTACCCGAATTATGTAGACGAATCTCTAACTTTTTCCTAGGAAAGTTCCCCGTGGGGATGGAGGCTCAATCTTGGAATCTTGCGATGCAGTCAACACACGTGCGTGCTTTAAAATGGAAATGTCGAGACTGCGTTGAGAAATAGAAATGCGATTTTGATTGTCGAATGAAAGACGACGTGAATTTTCGTGGTGCCGAGAAGATTCGATTTGTGTACAAGGTCCACGAGACGTTAATAGGGCAGCACAATAGCGACGATTCACGCATTGGCTTATTCAAATACGCCACGTGTCCATTAGTCGATAGAAATAAAATGACCATGATCAATAAGGACACCGATGCGATCGGATTGTTTCGTTAAAAGTTTGACATTAAATAGGTGTATCGACATTGCTCTATGAATGGAGAGCGCTTTGAATCTCGTAATAACAGAGGTACGAAGCATGCGCATGAACAAATACTCGGCATCTTCGGCATTGACCATATTTTGCAATAAAGAGGAAGAAGAGTTTAGATCGCCTGACAACATTTCGTGTTTGATCTCGAACTCAATGCATCTCTTCGCGCGTTTACGTGCTCGTGAAATTATGGGATATAAACTTAGGTTATGCTTAGTAGCCGAGATAAAAGTTTGCATTTTATCCTATCTCTTGTTTGTTTCCTGCCCAAAATAGGGCAAAGGTGGATGTAATTTTTTTTTATTTTTTGGTCAAAAGCTGGATATAAGTTTATGTCCAACAAATGCATCAGATAAAGGGATCTGGGGACAAAGTTTTCACAATGATAATAACAATGATTATCATAATTCTTATAAATGATTTAAAGGGAAAATTTCAAATAATGGCCTAAAGTGCCATAATTTTCTCAAATAAGAGCATGAAGTGGACATCATTTTAAAGAAGGGCTTGACCAAAGGCACTTTCATTTTTTATTTTTATTTTTATTTTTCCTTTTTTCTCTTTTATTTCTTTATTTTTTTCCCTTACTTTTCACGGTTGCTGATTTCAAGCGATGGCTAGCCATCAATGAGGGTCACCTTGCCCAGGCAAGGCTGCTCTCAAGGACAGCAAGGACAGCCCTCGCCTCACTCGCAAGAAGGAAGGGCAATAAAAAGGAAAAAAGAAATGTAAAAAAGGAAAACAAAATAAATAACGAAAATGTCATTGGTTAGACCCTTCTTTGATATAATGAGGGCATTTCATTTTATTTTTTTTTGAAATAATTTCTATTTTCAGCTTTTATTTGCAAAAATGATGACGCTTTAGGCTTTTTATTTGGAATTTTTCTTAACTTAAAAGGGGCAAGTCGGTTCTAAACTGGGCAGAAAAGATAAAATCCAGGTGGGAAAGCGAAAGGTCTCGTGGGCAGGTTGGACGGATTAGGTCACGCATTGGTTGGGAAGAAGCGACGGATCATGAAGCTTTCCATGCTCGGGGAGCACGATCGTTTTCGCCTCGCACTATCGGCGGGCGTCGCTTCTTGCTTTATGGCACTACGAGCGTGCCCTAGCGTGTTGACCTCTCCGATCTAATTTTGGGGACAGTGACGAGGATTATTAGTTAGGGCCGAACATCATGGCACCGACAACGTTTGGCCCTAATTCTCGATCGTTGGAAATTTCCCTCCACAGCGTCTCTTATTAATGTGCTGACAAATGTTGACATTACCGCTCGAATGCATCCGAAGGACACTTTGGTGCCCCGCCGCTAGATGACGCCCCTCCACTAAAAGTTTTACGCGGGAGTCACTACAAATCGTTCCGAAACCTTGATCGCCCGCCTTTCTTCTGCCTAATGCAATTTGCGATGAGTGTAAAAGTTTTAAGATGGAGATCCAGTGGGGCGTTCCCTCGTCGATCTAGAGTGGATATGGACGGAATACCGACCTTCGAGACGGACCCGTCGATCCCACCGGTACCTAGACTTAAACGTTTTTGCAGCTGGCGATCGAACGTGCAACGACCCCATGCCGCAACAATCCAGTGCACATAAATGGTCAAATCTTATCAGATGACTTGCCAATTCGCCTACGCCAAGCAATCGCCATCCGCTACCGCTAGTCGCAACTAAGCTAAAACCTTGCGAATCATCGGGACGAGAAACAGCAACCTCTTCGCCCCCGTCTCTTGTGGTGGCCTCGAGCCCCTTTTTCCTCTCGAAAGGAAAGCATGTGTGTCCTGATTTGGGATCGTGCGGATCGATTTGAACCGTCGCATTTGTCGCTTACCTCAGCGTACCTAACAATGTCGTTGTCTGATTGCTATCCCACCGTGCGCGAAGCCCTTCGTTTTTCTTTTCTTTTTCTTTTGCCTTTTCCACTCTTTTTTGGTTGGATCCGTCCATTCAAAGTGCGCAAAGCGAAATTCGTGCTCGATTCGTTCGCCGCGCGTGCGACAGCCACTCGAAGACCTGTTCTTATTCCATGAAGACTTGGTATCGACAGGATCTGGAGCGACGATTCACGTCCACGTGTCGTAACCGGACTCGTGCCCCAATCCATTCGTGATGATGTTTGGATATCGTCACTTCTACTTTTTACAGGTTGGGATGATTGACCTGCGATATAAATGCGCACGTCTGGTATTATGCTTTCACTTTTCATGTCGTGTGATGTTCGTACTTCTTTGCCGTATCGTATGCTCGTGGTCGTGCCGCGGGAATAAGTCGCGTTCGATGACGCCCATCCTATGTAAATAATGGGAGCTTCTTCTTGACAGACAGCCTATTTCTCAAGAGTTAAAATGTTTTTTAAGGCAAAACAGGACATAACATTCCGGATGAAAGTATGATCTTGCTATTTCCAAATGGGGAGAAGTCTTGTATTGGATGATAATTCTGCGAAACTTAATTGATAACAATAACATTTAAAAATTATTTTTTTTAAGTTGGTCGTGCGTAATGAGACACGGCGAGCAAGTGTAGAAAAAAAAAACGTAATTGCTTATTCAAGCTCGTTCTTTTTGTCTTTTGGACCGACCAGCCCTAACAGGCCGAGAACCTCTTCTTCGATTGCCGATAGCAACTTTGAATGAGGATGATCCTAGTCAAACTTCGTTAAATTATACTTGTCGTAACAAGTCATTGAGTGCGTAGATGAGAAAATTATAAGGTAAAAATTTAAAAGAGAAAATTCAAATAGGCGCCGGAGGTTTCTCATATGTTTCCATGGTTTTAACCACTGATTTGAAAAATTACCTACAATACCATATGTGCCTCTTATTAATTATATCGAGATGACGTGTATATATGCATTAAAGTGGAATCTAGATTATTGACAAGAGTTCTTTATGAGGCATAATAAATTCGATGATTCAAATTCAATTTAGGGCATGTGTTTGTTTGGAGCAAAACCAATTTTAGAAAAATGTTTTCAGTCTTTTTCACCGGTTTGAATATTGGAAAATGAATGTGTCGACAGAAAATGTTTTCTAATGACCAAAGTTTGCATGCTCAAGAATTTGAAAGAGGTATTCTCCTTCCATGAAAGGGGAAATCATTTTCTCGAAAGAGATGGTCGCTGCGCTTTTGCCGATACAATCAAGGCAAGCATCTTGCTCTTTTTATTACTTTGCTCTCGTTTTCGCGTTGACGATCAGGCAAGGGAAAATTAATCACTTTCTTTGAAAACGAATTTCGGATAATAAGTAATTTCCTTCAACATTTAAGCTTTTCATGAGACAACGCACGGTTCCTTCACCATTAGATTTTCATGAAACAAAAAACTTCCTAGTACGTGTACCTTGCACAGTAATTTCCACTTGATGTCCTCAGCTGGACCTCCGCTTTGACGTCCACAAGCTCTCCATAGTTGGTCTACCATGCTACTTGTCTACCTTACGCTTTTCTTTTTCTCCTTTTAGTTTTCAGGCCCGAACCTTTAGGCCCTTCTTCAAAAACACGTCCGTCCGCGTCTCTGCTTTGAACTGCTCATCTTTGATGACAGAGGAAGAGAGAGAGAGAGAGAGGATTAGGGGTGATCGATTCACAGGATGGATGATTCTACCCTAAAATCGAGAACCGTCCGTTAGGGACCGATTCTGCAAAATGTGAACCGTGAACCAACCGTTTGTTCCATGGATTCACCCGAGAACTGAACCACCGGTCCGGTCCGGTTCTTGGTTGGATTCTGGTTACGGTACTAACGTCACCCACTCGTTCCATGAAAAAATTAAGTTGAATACTAATCCTATAAATATGACTCAATAAAGCTACATAACAGTAGATTTAGAACTTTCGTTTCCTTTTTTTACCTTGTAAATCAAAATCTCAACAACCCAAGAGCACTGGCTAAGTGACAATTGCTCACTGCACTAGAAACAAAGAAAGAAATGTGCAATTCAATTGTACAATAAGAGCGACTAAGTGCGAATATAGTTGGATTAGAGTAGAGTCTTTTTTCATTTTGCGGTTCTAGGCTCTTTTTTTTTGGACAGATAGGTTAAGCATTTAAGAGATATTTTCATTAAAATAATTGGCCCATTTATATTATAAAAAACCAGTTCGGTTGGGTCGGTTGGATGATTTCCACTCGAACTGAGAACCGAACCGATACCTGCCGGTTTTGGGAAAATTGGAACCGGAAACCAAACCGTACTCGCCGGTTTACAATCCAAATTAACCGATTGGGACGGTCTAGTCCGGTTTGATTGGATCGTATTTTTTTTGCTCATCCCTAGAGAGGGTGGCCAAGGAAAAGCCCACCAAATTCAAAGTCCAACCTTTGATTCTTCGTTTGAACGACACGTACGGTGATCTATCATCGTCGTCAGCTCGCTTCGTTTTCCCACGGTCTTTCTGCTAGCGGCCAAGAATTCCTGGGTAAATGCTAGTTTATTCTTTCTTCCTTTCCATGGGCAAAAGCTCTCACGCAATGCTGTAAGCACAATGTGCTGAGCCAAGAAGAAGTCGAATAATCCAGGTTTGATGGGCTTTTTGGTTCTTCAACTTCTTCAACACGAAGACTAACGAGCAAGGTACGGCTAGGCCTTTCCTTCTGGAATCCCAATTCTAATGGCTGACCAAACTCTGGTTCGAGGAGGGGGCAAAGAAGGACTTTGACCGCTTGATTTTCAGCGCCCCACACACGTGTTCAGTTTCTTCTCCCTCGCTCTGTCTGAGGGTAACAGAGGTGGTGCCAAATTTCAGGGTTCGACTCTACCTTTTATTCGCTTTTTTCGGTCATATTGATCGTGTTGTTTTCTCGGCTGTTGGGTTTTCTGTGGTCTGAGAAGTTGTTCCAAGTTGACATGAGAGGTGGGAAGGCTGTCTGAATCTGACTGACTCATCCAAGGTATACCATCATCCGCGTTAAAGCGCCTTTATGATCTCCTTTTATATCATTAAATCCATTTTGGCAGATACATTATTTTCTTGGGTGTTGTGTAGCAGGTATGTGAGTTAGAGAATCTGCAAAGAGCTGTTTGAGGCTTGTTGGGTTCATCATAGTTGCGTTCAGCCGAGTGCATAAACAGTAAACGGATGTGGAGGGGGTTGTTGGTTGAGATGAAGTATGTTCTCAACGCTGATAAATCTGTTGAGGGCCTGCTTCCGGCCTAGGCCAGATCGATATGTCCACACGGGCTCGGACGCCGGAGGCCGCCAAGACGGGCTCTGTGGTTCAAAGATTCGGGGCAGCACTTGAATGGCGAATTCTCAATGGCTGTTGTCCAGGCCAATAATTTACTGGAAGATCAAAGCCAGATAGAGTCGGGCAATTTGAGTTCACTCGAGTCCGGCCCCCGCGGTACCTTCGTTGGTGTCTACGATGGGCACGGGGGACCGGAGACTTCACGCTACGTTAATGATCACCTCTTTCAGCATCTCAAGAGTAAGTGGATTCGAACTTCGCTAGAAAGTTTCTTTTAACTCTAAATTGAGCTACGATGATGTAGTTTGATGTTTTTCAAAGTTCGATGCTTCTGAGGAAGCGGGGTTATTGATGACTGTAATATTCGAAAGGTTATGGCTTTGGCAGAGTACTGGGGATATGAACTTGAAGAAATTATCAGATTTTTAGATTGTCACTGCCATCGCTACATGGTCATTGGTGGTGGATGAGAAGTCTTTGGGGGTGTTATGGACAGTTCAACCATTGTTTGCTATTTTGTAAAATTTCGAACTAAGCAGTGCCTTTGTTTTGATAAACTACATCTTATTTGACGAAAAAGTGTTCTTTTTATCGAAGTTGAGCAGACTTTGCAGAGCTGTCGCTCTGTCTGCAATCTCCAAGAGGACTAGTAGCTTGATTACAATGATTCTAATCATTTGATTATGTCTAATTTGTGTTGCTAGTTTAAGCAAATACGTTTTCTATGCTTGACTGGGGAAGTGCTTCATTTCTTTTACTGACTAAATTGCTTGACAATTTTCCTGAAGTAGTCAGAGAGCTCCCTTCTTTATTGGTTGATTGCCCTCATTTTTCAGGTTGATATCGGAGCACCAATTGGTGTCTGCTGATGTTATACAGAAGGCATTTCAAGCAACAGAAGAAGGGTTTATGTCTGTTGTTACCAAACTCTGGCCGGCAAAACCACAGATCGCAGCAGTCGGATCATGTTGCCTAGCTGGCATTATTTCTGAAAATACCCTTTATATAGCAAATCTTGGCGACTCAAGAGCTGTTCTGGGAAGAGCGGTGAAGGCAACAGGGGAGGTACTGGCCATCCAGCTGTCGACGGAGCACAATGCAAGTGTAGAGTCCGTGAGACAGGAGTTGTGTTCCATGCACCCTGAAGACTCACAGATTGTAGTTCTGAAGCACAATGTCTGGCGGGTGAAGGGCCTCATACAGGTGAGTTACAGCCAGGACTTGGAGATTAGTATATGCTCTTACCGCAGATCATCTGCTTGTATATGTTAGATTACATCCATTAAGATAATAGTTGATAGTTCGATATTAGATTTGGAAAGTTCCTAATATCTTCGACGGTACATGCTAGGATAGTGCTTTGCTTTCGGCAAACGTTTTTTGTTATCAGGAAATGGGTTTTTATGCTTGAAATGGTGGCCTTTCTAAAAGGTTCCGCTGGGAACATGAACAAGTTTTTTTTTTGGGGGGTGGGGGTCAAATAACATGAACAAGTTTAAGGAGCTTTTCCTAGCACAAGTCTGACCAGCAAGCTACGAACCTTCTGCAATTGCAAAAGGAGGAACTTGAAAAATGTTCTGGCAAGACAATAGAAAGAAATTATTACCAAAAATTACAACAACGTTGGTTTTATCAAAATCAGTTGGTTCTGCCTGCAGCAGTGCAGCCTTACTTGTGCTGTCTTCTGCGCTCTCTTTCTCTCTCTCTCTCGATTAGAAATTTTCATTTTATCTTTCAGAAATGGTCTGAAGTTTATATCTTTGGTCCTTTGGGTATTATAAACCAACATATTCAGTTCCTAAGTTTGTCATTTGCTCGTAACATTTCTTTCGCTACAATTACTGGTAAGTCTGTAGGTCATGGCATTTGGTTTTGCAGATTTCAAGAGCTATTGGAGATGTATATCTGAAGAAGGCTGAGTTCAACCGAGAGCCTTTGCTTGCGAAGTTTCTCCTTCCTGAGCCTTTTGAAAAACCGATATTAAGTTCAGAGCCATCAATCTCGGTGCAACAGCTCCAGCCACAGGATCGATTTGTCATTTTTGCATCCGATGGACTTTGGGAGCACCTCAGCAACCAGGAAGCAGTAGATTTAGTTCAGAATCACGCACGCAATGTAAGTTTAACTTGCTGCCTTTTCGTTTTTCCCCATCAAAATAACGTAACTGTCTTTTTTGCATTCAATTAGCATGCTGTACCGTGGAAGGTGTGGGTGCATTACCTTAGCCGTTTAGCAATCATATTCCTTTCTACGATAATTCTGGGCTGATCTGCATTGAAGAAACTTGCTATCATTGTCATGAACAAAGGATACAAGAATGCAAATTCATATTTGACTAGGAAAAATATGTGCACTCAAATCCACCGACCTTCGCTGCAGGGAATTGCGAGGCGGCTAGTGAAAGCTGCTTTGCAGACAGCGGCAAGGAAAAGAGAAATGAGGTACTCGGACTTGAAAAAGATCGACAGGGGAGTCCGCCGGCATTTCACGACGACATCACAGTCGTCGTTGTGTTTCTCGATTGGAATATGATGAGCAAAGCGATCTCAGTCAGGTCAGCCAAAGTATCAATTAGAGGAGGCGGCATCAACCTGCCTCCTGATAATTTGGCTCCTTGGCCTACGCCTCCGGTGGCCAGCGATGATTGAAGAAGCTGCTCTTGGGATTTCTGTATCCATCATTATCCTGCTTTAGGTGTATGTCTATTCTGTACCGGGCAGCTTCCTTGGCAGATAAAAGAGGAGATGGCCTTAAAACATCTTTCATCTGAACTGGGACTTAGACTGAAACAGCGGTCTTTGGAAAGCAAAGAACTCCGGAACTATAGTTTCATCAGCTGTGTGGTAGGATCGCACCTCCACAAGCCTCTCTGAGGAGCCATTTTGCCTTCATTTAGTCCAGCTGTATATCAGCCCTGTAAATTATGTTACTTGCGAAAATAATTTGCCTTCTTTTAAGATTCTGTTGGGTATTTTGACCTGGCTTTTATCAGTGGGAGTTCTTTTTCGGAATGTTATGATTCCCAATGCCAAAACGGGGGTGTGTGGCTTTTAGCTCTCTCTGCTCATTTCAATTCATGCAAGTTTTATTGTGAGAAATAGGTACAACTCTTGCTCATGGTCATGGATGTTGCTATGCTGTGTATCCATTGGGTCTCATATCCGATTTGTGATCTTCCTAAGTGCTGACCATAATCCCTGACAAAAGATTTTTCCCTGCAAAATGTTAAGGAGTTACAAAAGTTTGATGCTTTATTCAATTGGGAGGACTTGCCTTGGACATTCTTTGTAAAAGAAACAATCGAGATTAGAGCATTTTTTTTCTTGAGTATTTACTGAGTATGTACAGGGGAAGTAGGGTTTACGAGGCAAGAGAAAGGCTACTTGTCTTTTCCCCCTCTCACTGGTCAGGCTCTGTCAGAGGCATATTCTCGATCACCACGAAACCAAAACTCTTGTCGTCTAATTCGCAATTGTTATTATTACATGTCCTTAAACAGTCACAACCCTTGGATTAACTGCACGGTCCCCAATGCCACTATTGTATCTCAAAGTACTTTTTAATTTTTATTTTTTGGGAGTAGAGATATGTGAATGAATAACACCAACTATTACCTGGAAAATATGTGTCCGTTTTCTTGATAATCCAAAGAAGAAGTTTGTATTTCAAGCTCATATTTTTCTGACTATGAAGGGCGAGTACACTTTTTTCCCCTGTGAACTTAGCACAAGGTCTGGGCACTCCAGATTAGGACGAGTATATGATAAAATTTCTTCTCCAGAAGATTAGTCCAAGACACGGCAATTTGGGTCGCATGCATGCAGCTTCCAACGCAATTTATTCAGCTGTTGGAACTTCTTTTCTAGACAAAGGAGAGAAATTTGCATGAGCCCACCTGGATATAACATATTGTCACTTTGATTCAGAGCTTAGCTTCCATATGTGGCGTTACATTACAATATGCCTGCACCAAGTAAGCAGGGTTTTAAATGTATAAAGTATGGAAGGGTTTTCATGTCTCTTTTCTTTATTTTGTTTGCTTTCCTAGTATTTTTCCTGGGTTGAAAGCTAGTGCAGAGTGGCTGCAGCATTTTTGGACTTCCATAGAGATGACATTTCTGCTATTAAAAGGAAAATAACTCTGTTATGGTGGCAACTCTGCATCAATCCACTCATTTTCAGCAGAGGGTTTCTCCTCCACTGGAATTCAAGCAAAAACATTTTCACTCTGTCTATGCAAAAATCTTCGTCAGCTCTCCTAGTATTGAACATTAAAGGAATGCTCTCTTTGTCTGAACCAAACAATTGTGGAAGAAAAGGGGAAATAGTAGCAAATTTCACTTTCCAATGATGAGCCAGAACTTGCTCCCTCTCTCTCGTCTATCAACTTGAAGTCGTGAATGTCTGTGTTTCGTGTGCCTTGACTGCCTCCCCTCTCACTGGCGCAGGTGAATTTAGTTAGGAGATGGGTGTCTTATTCTTTGGCGCAGGTTTGACTAGCATTTTTATTTTGTACTATAGCTCAATGATGTTTGACACTTTGACTCGTCTTCATGGGTAAATGAGTTCTCTGCACTTTTGAAGACCCTATAATGAAGTTTCTGTCCAGAGTTGAGGTCATCCGCAACCCAAGTTTCTCATTTTTCTTTTTATTTTTCTGAGGTGCCCTTTTCTGTTTTTTTAGCTCATTTAATTAAAAGTTTTGTTAAAAAATTAAGATTTAGGCAAAAACAATACGTTTTAGTCTTATATCTCATGTTCTAGTAAGATAATGCACGTAGAAGAGAGAAAGTATTCAATCGCATCAATTTGACAAAATTAAAATTTAATTATACTTTTTGTAAGTTTCAAATTCAGTTTGCACTTTCGTGATAAGTTTAAAACTTTGTGCTCTTATTTTTTTTTTTCAGTTTGATTTTAATTTCTTGGCCTTCTTTGGTTTGGTATCTTGTCCATGCTCCGCAAACAAAAGGAAGTCATAGAAAGTGGTACAGCAGCCCGGATGGATAAGAAAATTTTCAGCCTATTAACTATTCCCTAACTAATAATCGCATAATCTCGATCAATCGCATGATCAGGACATTCGTGTAGACTTTCTTTAATAAATGCCAAAGTATAAATTAACTCGATGCGGTAATTTAGTTGGAAGCACTTGTATTTTGAATCATAACATCTTGATCTATTCAAATGAGGTGGAGCAAAATAGATTACTTGCGTAACACAGTGTAATCACTCAAAATCTTTCTAGTTTGAAAGACGCGAACAACATTGAATGACTCGTAGATCTAAATGTCTTTGATCCCAAGTAATACCCATGTTCTCCCCTTGTGCACATGCCGATTGTTTGTTATCTCCAAAGGGAGAGCAAAAGTAAACCGAGTGATGATATATTTACTTTGATTTCCATTTCGGTCATTAGTAAAAACCAGTAGAATCAAAGGTGAGAAGCTGGTGGGAGCAGCAGCAATCAAAAAGATGATGGGTACGTTCTTGATCCCTTTCATGTGCCAGAAGAGCCCCTCTCACATGACACGCCCATACATTCAGTTCCAAATCTATGATGAGTCATGAAAAATTTTAGATTCAGAATCTCAGTGCCGTCTGCTCCGGAGTTTTCAGATAGGGTTAGTTTTTCTTTTTAGGCCTAGCTCTCAAGAAAATGACGGGCGGGGCACGGGTGTGAGGCCAGGCGAGGCGACACTTCCTTCTCTAGAAACTCCCCAAGCACTTATTAAAGAAAACAATGCTTGGGACAAAGCACAATTACACCCTTCATTAGGAGTGGTTTCCGAGGTAAGTAATGGCGGTCAGGTTCGTATAATGACAGGAGAAAATACCACCAGACAGGACAATTAATGAACGACTCTCTCTCTCACTGGGCTGGTCTGTCTGCACAGGTTACAGTGAATGAATGACCACGTTTGGGCTCGTCTCTGACCCTCTCTGCTGGTGCTGGTTCCCTCTAAGTTCTCTGCACGAATCAAGCAGAGCCCTTTCGTAATTTCACCTTTTTTTCCCTTCTGTTTTTTTTTTCCCCCGCCTCAAGAGTCACGTATGGAATGATAACCATGGTTGTATTGTGCCCTCTCAAACTCATGCCTACTAATTACCAAACAGCAAGCACGAGGATTCTTCTCTCTCGCTCCCGCTCTTTCTCGAGCCCCCTACCTTTTACTTACTCTACCTATGCTCCAGCAGCTTTTGGCCCTGTTGTAATGTAATCTCTCTTTTCTCTGCCCATATTCCCTTCTAAAATTGTATATTAGAAGATAAACTCTCCATCTTCTTGTTCGCAGTCCCTCTCACGGTTTCAGGGTATTAGAAAAAAAAAATGGTGGGCTTAGGGAAAAGATGGAAAAGGAGGGGAAAGAACAACTCCTGCTTTTACCTCCAGCCGTTCTAGACTCTCTCTCTTTCCAGAAAAGTTCAATCTTCTGTGTTTGCATCTTTGAAGCTCTTTGTTTTTTCAACTCTCTTACTTGGGGCGGCTCTTTTGGTTGGAGAAGGAAATGGGTAGTTTGGAAGCTCCTTCAAAAGGTTTGTCTCCACCAGAAGCCAGCGTGCCAGAGCGAATCCTGGTATGGGTATGGCCTAAAACTTCCAATGGATCAGCATTTTGGACTCTGCTTTCTTGAAAACGCGGCTCAAGCAAATACATTCTGTGTCTTGGCGAAACACAACCTCCTTTGTGTCAGAAAAGGATGAAGAGACACCCCCAAAAAACCAACCTTTTTACATTCTGATAACCCATATACTCCAACTTGAGTTTAAGCAAAAGAAAAAGAAGCAGAGAGGATGGGATGCGTTGCTTCCAAGCTAGGGGAAGAAGAAGTAGTATCCATTTGTAGGGAGAGAAAGCATCAGCTCAAGCTAGCCGTTGAGAGAAGGTATGCTCTCGCAGAAGCACATTTTAGGTACTGTCAATCTCTATACGCAGTCGGATCTGCCATTAAGCTCTTGTTGCTAGACACTCTTCACCTTCTTCACCTTTCCTCATAACTTTCTCTCCATCTTGCACGTCCCCATCAACCTCCACCGAGAATGTCACCAACAACACCATGCTGCTCCAACAGAGGCCTTCTGAGTCCACCAAAGAGTCCATCCCTTGTGAGCATTGTGATTCTCCACTTCTTCAGATGACTCTTCAGAGGAAGAAACTGAGAAGAGAAAAAGTGCAGAGGAAGAAGAACCAGCCTGCGGGTACTATTATATGCAAATGCCACAACCCATGCCGCCACTCAGATGGATTTTGGTTGGGACTTCTTCAACCCCTTCTTTGGCATGAGGCCGGACGTCATGAGTGGGTATAGGCAGAACTCTGAGGATGATCTGAGGGTTGTGCGGGAACAGGAAGGAATACCGGAGCTGGAAGAAGAGGACGAAGCTGAAGAGGATGGGGTTTGAAGGAGAGAAAAAGGTGGTGGTTTGTTGAAGAGAATATTGTGAGCGGAGGGGAGGCTAAGGAAAAGAGCGGTTTGGTTGAAACGGGGAGGTGGCGAACGGTGGCCCCTCTTTGGGGCAGGGTGAGCACAAAGGTTTAACAGTGATTGACATGCCCGAGAAGGGTAGAGAGCTTTGGAAGCATTGAAGGACATTGAAGACCATTTCATAAGGGCATATGATTCTGGCAAGGATGTCTCTAGGATGTTGGAAGCTAACAGAGTGCATCTGCAATCTGGATTAGAGGAATAAAAGGTGAGATTAGGGTTTTCCGGGTTGGTAGATTTGCTGTCAGATTACAATGTTATCGAATCAAATCTTACTTCAACCCCCAAGTTTCCATTTTCTCCTACTAAAACTATTAGCAGAAGGCAGCTTGAAAATCATTTCATGAAAAAGGTCACCTTGCTTGCATGCATTTCAGACCAATTTCTTAATTCACGTCTGATTAGTCAGTGTTGAGGGAACTTGCTGTGTAATCCTTTCTCTGTTGCGATCTTGGGTTCTCATGTTCTTCCTATTCACTGATTTGCTAGTTTTGCTGGTTCAGTCGTGACCTAGGTAATTCAAGTTTTACTTTTCCTTTTTCATTTCAGTGATTCGGATTTCTTAAGCATCTAAAAAGTTGGTAGTTTTCATCTAATCTTGAACTTCTATCCCTAGGTCCCAAAAGGTTCTTGTTTCACTTGCCGGGATAAAGCGCAAAATTCGTGCCCGACATCTTCTGGGTGTTGTGGTGTCCCTTTTATTGGTGGTCCCTTCCTGTCGTTGCTGCATTCTTTCTTCTCTTCTCAATAAAGATCAATGTTGGGGCTTATTCTTGTCCCAGTAGGTAATGAGGACCACAATATGTCTTATAGTTTTGCCTAGGCTTCGATTGGTGCAGGCTCGGGACCAACCTGAGAACTTAATTTCTCTCTGGTGGATGCAACCACTTCAATGCAGACTGGAGGGAGAGGAGAGATGATCAGAAGTGCTTTCTCTTTTAATTCATTTCAGGGGACATGGTCTCCAACATTAGTGAACCTTTGTTTTTCTTGTTGTATAAGTTATTTTCTTGCCCTCATCATTCATGTTCTTATAGGAGCTTTCTGAATCATTTTAGTCCTGACCTTTGGTCTCAGGTTAATCTCTTTTAAATAACCTCTTTCTAGCCTGTTGCGATTCTAGAATACCGTAGCATTCGCCCTTCTTCATTTCTATTCCTATGTAACGTGACATTTTCTTGACGAGGCATGATGACTTTGTGTTTCCTTCCTTAAGAGATAAATCAGAAATGCCACATCTTTCGGATTTGGTGCATGTTTCCGATATTCCGTATTTTGCCGAGGTCTATCGGCACTCTTTAACTCCCAATTCTAATGCAGAAAATTCCACAAAAATTATCCAATCGTTAACATGGCACCGATCAACTTCATCTAAGGCTACCTCATGCAAAAGTCTGGTGGGCTCAAGTTCAAAGGGATCATCTACATGGACTGCGTACACAAATGAATTGTTTGATGACTATG
The DNA here is from genome assembly GCA_019149425.1 of Psidium friedrichsthalianum. Lineage (NCBI taxonomy): Eukaryota > Viridiplantae > Streptophyta > Magnoliopsida > Myrtales > Myrtaceae > Psidium > Psidium friedrichsthalianum. The sequence continues at coordinate 30,681 of JAGVVM010003288.1, forward strand.
GAGGGATGGTTTCGGGAAGCCATTCACTCACGTTGGAAAGACTATATGCATGGGAGAAGAAGCTCTATGAAGAAGTTAAGGTAAAGCTGCGTCTGTCAAAACTCCACGTGCTTGATTAGCCACTATTAACGAGTTCTCTGCATTGTCATGTATGAAGTTGAAAAATGAGAACTACTCAAATCATATAATCTCACTGTATCCGATATTTTCTTGTTCCCTTTTGCTCATTGGCTACTTTTTACTGCTTTCATGGTTTCATGCTGTGAAAAGCAGATCTCCTATGTCTCCACATCTCACCTGAACATGGTATGCTCTTGGAAATGTTTCTTAATTCATGCTAAAAGATGAATTCTTGACAATTGAATTCATTTCTGTATAATCTGTATGTTATGATGGCAGACTTAATTTCATCTAGTTTACTTTCATTTATTTCGACTTGATAATTTCAATCCGATATGCCCAGGCTGGAGACAACATAAGAAAATTGTACGAGACGAAGTGTACGCGCCTGAGAAACCAGGACGTCAGAGGAGATGATGGACCCACGATGGACAAAACCAGGGCTGTGGTGAAAGATTTATATGCTAGGATCTTGGTAGCGATTCGCAGTGCCGAGTCAATTTCTAAAAAGATTCAGAAGCTTCGCGACGACGAACTGCAGCCTGATCAATTCTCGAGCTTTTAAAGGGTAAGCGAAAGCCTAGGAAAACCCTGTTTTTCCGTTCTAAAAGTGTACACCTTTCCATGTTGGCTCTATGAATTTCGTCAATGTACATCTGTTATAGGAAGGTAATTAAGTCTATTTTTCAGAGCTTTGTGGTTTTGCTGCTTGATTTGTCATTCTGTTCCCATCGTGCAGCCTTACTCAAACCTGGAAAATTATGCTTGAGTCTCACGAGACCCAGAACAAGATTCTTCTTGAAGTTGGTACCTTTGCTTGCCCGACGTATGGAAAGTTCTGCAATGACTCCCACCGGCTCGCGACACTCCAGCTTGAAGCTGAGCTCCAGAGCTGGCGTTCATGCTTCACGGACTACATCACATCACAAAAGGCATATGTTGAAGCACTTCATGGTTGGCTTGCCAAGTTTGTCATGCCTGAAGTCGAATTTTGCTCCAAGGGCAGGAGTTCTTCCGCGCCTTACGGGTCAATGGTCCCCCTTTGTTGCTGATCTGCCATGACTGGTCGGCCTCTCTGGATAAGTTGCCAGATAAGGCCGTGGCGTTCGCATTGAAAAGCTTTGCAAAGGACGTGAGAGCTCTTTGGGCCCAACAAGGGGAGGAGCAGCGCCAGAAGAGGAAAGTGGATGCGCTAGCAAAAGAAGTCGAGAGGAGGACAACATCGCCGTCATTACATGCGGAGACCCGTTTCTCGAGTTCAGGCCGACCGAGGACAAAACCAAGCTCGAGATCGACCATCCTGAGCTCACGACAGAGAAGGGGACTACTTGGACACGTTGGGGAGGAAGTTAGAGCTGGAGAAGGAGAGGCACCATAATTGCATGCAAGAAACGCAGAGGATCACTCTGAACGGGTTTCAGACCGGGTTGTCCGTGATCTTTGGGTCCCTGACGGAGTTTCTCCAAGGCTTCTCAGAAATTGTACAGTGATCTGGTTGCTTACGGCGACAACGCAGAGAAAGCCGAAAATGTTACGCATCTAGAAGGCTCCCAAGCCGAGATGGTTAAAGTAGATAATGGTTGGACTTGGATCTGATGATTGTAGGTCTAGCTTATCGGGTCGTGGCTGTACATTACCGGTTCGAGTCGAAGTCCCTTGCTGAGACTTGATTGGTGTCCTTTGTTCTCTCTTTTTTAACTCGGTAGGCTTTGGTGAGGACTGTTATTAAGAGTCCTTGGTGGTCCGTTGTGGTCACCCCTTCGTTAATTGTTTATTGGCAATACGTGTTAGGAGAATTTGCCCCTCTCTAGGAATGTTACATGCAAATATATGTGAGCTAAGTTGAGCAATTGCTGGTTGATGCTCAAAGCCATTCTAGGAGTGATATTTGAAATCAGAAAAGGTCGGTTGCTTTTCGGACCGAAGAAACAAAACCGGCAAGCCTGACCCGTCCATTCGTATCTCGGGCTTGTGCGGGCTTGTGCGTCAATCATGTGCGCCTCCTCCGTCGTCGACGGGCTTGGGTGGCTTAATGGGCCTCCAGGCCCGCCCAAGACCAAGTCCAGGCCACCAGTAGAAATATCTCGCGCGCATGGTCTGCCGGTTGGCAGTTGGTACCTCCGCCACTCAACTGATCTCAACCGTTTTTCCAATAGCCAGGGAAGAGAGGGAGCGCGTGTCAAGTGAAAACAGTTGAAAGCCGCCGCAATACCATTAGTCCACCATGTTATCTTTCTCTTGGAGTTGGAGGCCGAGTCTCACGCTGTCGCCTTCTTCTCCATTCGATTTCTCCAACAGACCGAATCGCAACAGGGCCGGTCCTTCTCTTGTTGTCCACGCCAGCGCAGAGAACAACGACAACGGCGAGGACGGAAAGAAGAATAATAGGAAGGTGGTGATTGTTGGCTCTGGTTGGGCTGGCCTCGGTGCGGCTCATCATCTCTGCAAGCAGGTCCTCCTTCATCTTCTACTTTCTTTGGATCGTTGAATCGAATGTGTGATTGGGTTTTAGATTGAGTTCAGTTGGTGATTGTGTGGAATACCGAGGGTTGACTTCGAAGCGAGTGCCTTTCGTGTTTTTTTTTTGTCCCCTTCTTTTTCAGGGTTTCGATGTGACGGTTCTTGAGATGCAGATGATTATGGCAGTCCCGACGCAATTGGTGTTCAAGGTACTTGAAACGGCTCTTGTCCGTGAACAGGATTTCGTTGGCTCTTCTTCTGCTTTGTTGCTGTGTTGATAAGGCAGAGTGCCTATGCGAATCTCGGGGATGCTAATGTAGGACCAGATTAGACTGGTTCATCAAATTCTCCAAACGGACACACCTAATTAATGGAAGACCTATGTGTAGCAGAAAAGCTACCTCTCTGACTCGCCTCTTTCAGTTATTTACTTTGCTCCTCGATGAACTCCGGAACCCATATGTTCATCAAAATCAACTTATTCCTTCCATCATAGCTTCTTTTTTGGCCCCTTGTCTCGTTTTTATTTTTATTTTTTTGTACTATTGTATAGACTCATTTTCTCAATGCAAGAAGGAAATTCATTTGAATATTAATACGTGGATTGCATATTCAGGCATACCATTTATGTTTAGTGTTGTTGTTCATACAAGTGAAAGAGTATATGGTCAGTGGATACTGTCAGTTCATAAGGTAATTCTGCTAAAGGCAGAGATGTTGCAATTATGTCATATGGGCGTCCATGTCTCCCCATTGCTTGTGAGCTCTCACCAAGGTGATCGAAAGTTGATGAGCTCCAACTTGGCCTTTCCATGATTGGGCTAGCAAAATGACCTTTCGAATTGCATCATACACAGAGGTGTCTCCACAACTTAGTAGTTGAAAAAGAAACCAAACAGAGTTCCTTTGAACATGCAGGCTATTGGTTCTTATCAGAACATCTTCAGCCTCGTCAATGAGCTTGGGATCAAGCCTTTTACAGATTCGATGAAGTCTGCTCTCTATTCACGTGAGGGGCTAGAGGTACCTGACCATAAATTTTCCATTTTACATTCGAGTCCATGAAATTGATGATACAAAAAACTACATTAGTATGTTTTGGATGGTGATGTTCTGCATATCTTATGCTATGAAAGAATCATTCTCATTCCATGTGGCACTGGCTTCTCTGCTGTCAAATTTGATGGCCCTTGAGTGGTTATGACAAGTGCATAAGTCTTGCATGTCTGGAAACCCTTAGTTTTAGGTTTCTCAATATAAAATTTGTACTCATGCAGGTTGAGTTTCCGATATACCGAGATCTGCCTCAGTTGCCTTCTCCCTTGGGAGCCTTAGTTCATACTCAAGTATGCATCATGATGAAGCTACATGACACCGTCTACTAATACGATAATCAAAGCTTACCAAAACGAGTAGCTCTGCTGATGTTCAATTATTCTGTACACGCAGTTTCTTTACTGGACTTGGTGATAGACTGACGTCAGTTCCTCTAATGGCTGCAGGCATGTCAAGGCTTCTCAGTCAAGTATTGGATTGCATGACTTGTTTTGCAACTTCTCTATGCGATGGTTCTGCTGTATCACTACGTATTTACATGATGATATTTTCTTAATGCCGGTTTTTGTTATTTATCTGGGATAGTTAGATGCAAAAATGTCTACAACCAAGGCAATAGATCATGCCAAGAATTTCCAAGGAGAATTCGAGTAAATGAAGCATATAGGTGCAATATTGAACAAATTAATGAAGAAACAACTTGATTTGATTGCCCTATTGTATGTCATCTTTGATGAACAATGAAAAAGTGAATGAAGCATGTGATACGCTGCTAGATCTCATAAATTTAAATTTACTGTGATGCATTGGCTAATAAACATTATGTTTACTCTCTGGACTGCATAATTCCATCGGTTTGAGTAGTGAAGAAATTTCTGGCTAGTTATTGTAGGACAGAAGTGGCAACCTTCTTATTTGTAGTACAGATGGATCTCCCTCGACTTCTATCCTCTCCCCACCCACAACCTACACGTGAGCAGCAAACGAAGAGAGTAGAGTCAGCATCAGATTAAATTTTCCAGTCCTGTAGGATTGCTTTGAGAATATCATCAACAGCATTGGTTACTAGTCTTATGACTCTTGCCAGATATCATCCTCCTATCAACAGCTCATGTGTGCTTATGCTTGCAGTGGTGGACTTTGACAACACCGATACTGCCTGGAGAAAGTATGATCCAAGTAAAGATCCGACACATTTGTCAAGAAAATCTATGGATGAACTTCATCACTAGCCAAAGTTCATGAGACAAATTCTTACGCTATATTCAACTGGTATTACTGCTAGGGAGCTCTTCAGACAGTTTGGCTTCTCAGAAAAGCTTTATCAGGATGTATTTCGTCCAATGCTTCAAGTGGGTCTCTTTGTGCCACCGGAGCAGTGCAGTGCTGCTGCAACTCTGGCAATGCTATGTTACCTCACCCTTGCTCACCAGGTCTTTTGGCTCTCTTCTCTAGACCTCATTTGTAATACATGTGCTTGGTCGTTGGACAGTTTAATATGACAGCTGGAAGCAAGGGAACCATGAGATGTTTCATATTATGTGAAGTTTCGGAAAAGAAGAAGAAGCTATTTGTCAGCGATCTTGGCCTAGTGACTGTGCAGCATTGGTGCAATTATACTCAAGATGGATGACGTGGTCCTTTAACTGGGCTTTAACGTAGTGTCTGCACCAGGCCGTTCTGACTGACAATTGCGTTCATGTTTATGAAATGGGCACATCAAAGCGTAACTCTCTCCTTTTGTTTTGGATGCAGAAAGATTTTGATGCTGTGTGGTGTCGGGGGACAGTCAAAGAAAAGATCTTCAACCCGTGGAAGGATTTCATGAGGACTCAAGGTTGTGTGTTTTTGGAGGGTCGAAGCGTGACAGACATAATGTTCGATGAGGTGACAGGCTGCATATCAGGAATAGCTTGTGGGGGAGAAAGCCTTAACGCAGATGCATTCATTCTAGCTGTCAGAATCTCCACGATTCAGGATATTATTAAGAACAGGTGATTCTTGCTCTCCTCCAAAATTTGGTAGTCAAATCAAATTAGTTATCTTGACTTTTAGCATATATTGCTCCTTTCCTCATTCAATGTGCAATTCCTTGCTGTCTGTGTCCTCTCGTTGGCCATAAAAGCTGACCCTGCTAATATACTGACTCTTCACTCTTACGGATGAGCGAAAATTTTTATGTCGAAGAACTAGTCAAATATGTTTTATTGTGAAATTTGGTTCTATTTGCTCTCAAATCACTGCTACCTGAGATAATGCATATTCTTTTGCTAGTATAATTTAGAGTGAGTTTTACACATGCTGGATCTCTGATTTTAGCATTATATTCTTCTGTGATTCTTTTTAACTTGATGTTGAGTTCTGTGTAGCTCAGTACTACGCACAAGGAATGAGTTTCTGAAGGTCATGAACTTGGCCAGTGTTGATGCTCTCAGTGTTAAGCTTTTCGACTTGATGGGAAAGTAAGTGCTTACAGATTTCTTCGTCCTGAAATCTCCTATTTCTGCTAACATTTCTGATTCATATTGAAAGTTATCCAATGAAGAGGAAGAAATTCGGACAGTAAACAAGTGAAATAGGGAATTTTTTCTACCCTCAGTGTTGGCATTCTGCAGTTGATAAAGTGATGTTGATGTCAGTGTTGCATCTGCAGTTGAAATCTTTTGACAAGTAGTCCTCACATGATTAACAAAGGTCTCTGTGTATTCAATGATTTCTTGTTTTTGCTAAATTCGTGCAAGTTATGAAGTACAGTAAAACTCTTGAATGCATAATAATTACAGGAGATTGCGTTCGTTCTCTTCAGGGCGTCTTGGAAAGCTGTTGATATTTTGTTCCTCCCTTGTAAGGTGCTAAATGCCTTACTAATCACAACTAATGAGATGTTATGTAAATTTGACAAATACCAGGTTACCTTCCCAATGCGACCAATGTTTGCTCTGGGGATGACAAACTTTTTTGGATGGACCTTCTTCGCTTGAATGCACTCTATATACGAGTATAAAGGCGATCCTATGCAAGTCATACAATCTAATTTTTGTGAGTATTGACATATTGTTATCTGTTTAAGGTGGGACAAATCTCATGATTGTAATTATCGATGAGATGGTGAACTCTCCCCTGGTTTCATGCAGTATTACGCTAATGACTGCTGGTGCTCGAGGATGACCATTTAAGTTGGACAACTATGTCATACCTTGCAGATGTTGTGAAGGAGTTTTGGGAATTCTGCTGTGGTGGATAGGGAAATTAGCGAGATTTCCCAAAGTCCTTGCTCATTTCTTCCAGGTAGCTTTTTAATAGCTTTATTCTGTTGGTTTCCAAACGTGCTGATACTAACCTTTTTCTCGGGGTAGATCCCGTGGTACAGATGGCTAGAGAATTCAACATGGTTCCACCATCAGAAGACGAGAAATTTTCTGAAATCTCTTCTGCAATTAATGACTTAAGAAGATTCTCTTGGATTACCTCTTTATCTATGATAAATAAGGTTTTCTGCTGTTTATCTTTCCTTGTATGACAGGTTTCGTATGGTTACACGATTGCGTGGTTCTACATCTTTCCCAAACTTGTTCATGCTGGAGAACTGGATTATCAACCGTCATGGTTCATGGTCACAGGTTTTGATCTGGCACTGTTTTTTTTTTTTTTCCTCCTTCGTTTGAGATTTCGACAGCAGACGATAACGACGATGGCACTCATGGCTATAACAGAGAAGTCTTACTCACGGGCTTGAAGCCGCAACCGTGTATGGCCTATCTCGAATATGGAGACTTTGCTAAATCATACCTGTGGAGGAAGATGAGCAGCCATCCAAGCACTTCGCGGCCTCAACCGAAGCTTCAATGAGATCAGAGCTCAACTCCCGCTGCCCAGTAACTTCCTTTTGGTGAAGGAGTTTGGTTCGCTATATCGATGTGCTCAACTCCCGCCACATTTTGAACGATGATCAGTTTTGAGATCACCAGTAAGGCTGAAACATTACTTGTTTTAGTGAGAATAAAATTTCGTGTGTCCCTATGCTACTCCAACGAGATCTCCATTCTTATAATGAATTTCATGAGATCGTCCATTCTTATAAAAGAGTTCAAATATGAGACTAGACAATCAAGAAATTTTTACCGAATCTTTGACGATTAGCTCTTGTTTTTGGCATATTGAAATGTTCTTGCTTTGTTAAGTAGGTAATTGTAAAATAAACATGCTATTTGTAATTGACATTTGACAAAAAATAATGCTCGGCTTGATTATACTAATGACAATCCTAGTATAAACTCTTATCAAAATAGAATCGTATAAATTATTACGAAACTTTGAATCTGTTTTTATCACTGATTATCCAATTGATAAAATACAATAAATGG